>MU834491.1:0-46569 GCA_029204225.1 Diphasiastrum complanatum | reverse complement strand
AGATATTCTTGACAAACAGGTAATTTGACTTTCTTATCAAGATAGTCGCGATCAAGAAAAATGGATTGCTTAAAAAGGTAGATTTATTTTCCTTTTCACTTGTCCGGCTTTAACATTACTCCATTAATGTCTCACAATTAAATCATAACAAAACTTAGAATGGAGGAGGGCGTGCATATACATAGGGGTAGGAATCCTATGCATGCATCCATGCAACCTCCCATGCAGTCCATCCAAATGTAGGTCACATATCCCATGCTATCCTCATGCATACCACCGTCACAAGCCATGCACTGCTCCACATGTCTCAATAGGAGTGTGTGTCCTCTCAAGATTATCAATTACGAATTGGCCTTGACATGGAATTGAATCGAGGCGTAACCAACAATCTCGAATACCAAAGGGCCGGTCTACCATATTAGGACTATGCCATGTCCCTAGTTGAATATCGTTGTAACTCTCTCTCTCTCTCTCTCTCTCTCTCTCTCCTCTCTCTCTCTCTCTCTCTCTCTCTCTCTCACACACACACACACACACACACACACCAAACCATTCACATTCCATTCACATAAACACAAGGAGGAAACTCAACTCTTTTCTATTACAAATGAAATTGAGAACACAAAATACAAAGGATCTGATCCTTATATAACTGAGTCCAAAAGAGTTGAAGTGGCAATTTTCTATTGGCTCATTTCTAAACTTTATAGTCTAAGTTAACTTGCTTCTTTTTTTTTGGCAAGTAGCTTGACTTTACAATACTTTTGGTAATAAAACTATTGAGCCATGCGACAAAATATTCTACGGTGCTTCGATGGCACTTAACAAAGTTACTAGCTGCTTATTTTATTTAACGCTTTGAAGCATATTTACAGTTAATAGCGCTTTTTGTGATACAATTGCTCCATTATGTAGTGTCTAACTTTTATTTATTTACAACGCTTCATTTACAAAACGAAGGTTGTGTGAGCCCCTCGTAATCTTTTGTTCGTGCATTGGGCATGTACTGTAAATGGCCAACATGCCCTCCACTCTATCTTGGCGCTAGTCCCATAGTGCCAATGAGAGCAGGAGTTGTCATTGTGGTTGACATCGATTGTGCTAGAGAAGTGGTCATCTTGTTGTTGATCTGCTCATTTTATGGTCTACATGGATATGATTTGAGCCACTTAGATTGTGGGCTGAGATGATTGAGGTGTTGATGATGGTGACCGGTGCTGGTGTTGAACATGTGTGGTTGGTGTTGATAGAGTGTTGTTGATGCCAAAAGCTAGTGATGTGAAACGGTGAAGGTGAAAAGAAAGAAGGGGGGGAAATACGAGAGTGGAAAGAGAAGTGTAGAGAGATCTAAACAAGGTGGACATTTTTTTCTTTTTCTTTTTTTTGAAGCCCATCTAAATGACAGATTAGACGGGGATGCTAAGAATGACAATATTGGAGATAATTTTTAATACAGTGAACAAAAAAAGGAGCAAAGGTGTAGTTTGCATCAAACTTGAATTTCTCTCAATTGTCTTGCAATTTTTGTGATCCAATGCTATAATCATTGTTATTAATTTGTGCCCAAACCTTTGTCCATATAGTAGGTCGTCCATCACACAAGCCTATTTTGGTCATAAACACTTTGTGGGAATCTAAAAGAAAAATTTGTTAAGCCATAGTAGTTGACAAAGATGGATTGGGTGGAAATATATGAAAACTGTACTTTTTTAGATTTAGTTAAGAATCAATTGCTTTTCTCTAAAAAGCAAATTGTTTGTAGCAAATGTCAGACCAATTTTCATGCCATCAAATGGATCAATTAGGTTGAGAAAGGGCAACCTAAGTGAAGCTGAAAAGTATAAATGACAGCTTAGAAGAAGGTGTAGAGAAGCTTCGAAAAGTGCAAGAAAGGTTATTGTTTGCCAGCTACGGATTTTGACTGGAGAAATCTTGCACAAATCAAGAAGGTTTTCAATGTTGTAAAACCTCACAATGAGGCACCCTAACAACACGGGCAACCATAGTTGTGAAGGAGGAGGAAGGAGAGGGCCATAGGAGGAGGCCACCACATCCAGTCGAGGGGAGGAACTAATGTAATAGTCATGATCAAGGCATTGTGGGCCAATGGATTTGTATAAACCGTTGGATTCAGGTTGAAGGGGTCTAAAGGACATTGAATGGCAAATCACATTTTAATTTCTTAAAAATTTGTCAAGTTGAAGGATCCCAACAAGTGAATTTCACTTGAAGGGCACTTTTTCTTTAGTTTGAAGAACTAGTTCAAAATTATCAAGTGTCCCTAACTTCCATTGCCATGTGATTCTAAGAATTTAGACCTTCCACCAGAACTCTCATGTGGACTACCAATGAGAGATTGACACATAGCACATGCACATCTTGACACAGTGTGCATGAGGACCACATCCAATGATGAGCTGCCATACAACACATGCAAATTCTGTCAAAATATGCAAGTGCTATGTGGCAACCCATCATTGGTTGTCCACATGCATATTTGCTGACTAAAAAAAAAACATGAAAAAGAAAATTGCACTTGCCATTACATCGTACAAGGCCTCGTCCCCTTGAGCCTTCTGTCGTGGTACGACGATGCCTTTGGTCGGCCGCCTCTCAAGGCATAAGGCTCTCAAGGTGAGGCCTTCCACACACACACACACACACACCCTTTGATTTCTCTCACCAACCTTCTTGACCCAAGTCAACACACTTGCATAGCAAAGAAAGGCCAAAAAAGAATGTCCATATGTATTCACTAGTTATTCCAAGGCTCTTGACTTTTGAAAGGGGCTAAGGAGGCTCTCATGAAATTTTGAAATAGTCGGCTTTGATGAAATAGTGGGCTCTCAAGAAAGTACTTCACAAAAGCGTGTTCACATTGCAATCCAAATTCAGCCTCTTTGACTTGGGTCCCTCGATGTGAGTGCAAATCTCTCTCTCTATCTCTATCCTTGTCTATCCCACTCTCCCCCTCACACCCCACCAGCAAAAGACTCTCTTTTGTGATTAAATTCTATATTGGAAGCCTTGAATGATAATGGCTTTGACAGAATGCAAATGCCACCGTACTTTCATTCAAAAAATCTCTCTCTCTCTCTCTCTCTCTCTCTCTCTCTCTCTCTCTCTCTCTCTCTCTCTCTCTCTTCGAAACTTCTTTTTGTTTCTTCTGCTCAGTTAAAAGTTGATAACTACTCTTTTGTGACTGTATGATCCCCTCCAGGATTTGTAGCATTGTAGCAGCTTTCGATCACCCAATGTCAGCCTATTAATATTCTCAGGATTTGTCAGCTGCGAATCCGAATCACAGTTTACTACTAGGCAGCTTCTTCCCTCTGGCTCCCCTCAGATTTATAAATTTAGGTGCATTATTCCCCACATAGTAGACGTTTATCTGATTATCCTGATAGAAGATAGCATATAGCCTATACAGCTGAATGCCGTCCTTCTAATCTGAGAAGACTATTCTGAACCTGAGGCGATATAGAGCAAACTTCAGAACGGTGGCGTCATTGTTAAGTCAAAAGATAAGGAGTGCTGGTATATGCTGACAGAAGTTGTATCGATTCTTAGAAATTGCTGTGATGGGCCGATCCCCATGTTGCTCTAAACTAGGCCTAAATCGAGGCCCATGGAGTCCCGAAGAAGATTTTTGCCTCGCAAAGTACATTGAAACGCATGGTGAAGGATGCTGGAGAGCAGTTCCAAAATCAGCAGGTCTACTCAGGAACTATTCATGCAGCAAATCTTAGAATTTCATGTTGATTCAATGCACCTTTCGCTACTTTCCAAAGAATGTAGTTGCAATTGTATCATCTCAAGTACATGCTATGTACTAGAAAAGAGTGAGGAGAACGGTAGTCATTCTGATGACTTAGAAGCTGAATGGTTTAATATTCCATAGGGCTTGAGACTTCAATTTGAAATTAGGCTATTTGGTGTAGTCATAAATAGCTATAGGATGAAGATCATATAATAAGAAGTACATATTTATTCATGTGTGAAGGTTTGCTGAGGTGCGGGAAGAGCTGTAGGCTTAGGTGGGTAAATTATCTGCGCCCGTCCGTAAGGCGAGGAAATATTTCTGAAGACGAGGAGAATCTAATAATTAAGCTGCATTCCCTTCTAGGGAATAGGTGAGCGCACTAACTCTGCACAGTCAGATCCATAGGAATTATTAATCAAAGCATTTGGCTAATTACCTGCTTCTTGTTGTTTATCTAACCATCATGTATGCCGCGTCGATTGTTCGAAACAGATTATCATCATTGAATTGGAGGCTTGTCTCTTGCAGATGGTCTCTGATTGCAGGAAGGATTCCTGGGAGAACAGATAATGAAATCAAAAACTACTGGAATACCCATTTGAGCAAAAAATTGAAGAAAATGGGTTTCGATCCAAAAACCCACAAGTCGGTGAATATGACACAGAAAACATATTGTGAACCTAGAGCGGATCTAAGGAATGAAAATCGCCCAAGTCCTTCCGTCTTTCAGTCTCAGGGTAATTCCGTTTCTGAATCCTTAAAAGAGACTTCCGAGCATCAAACCGATTCCACGAGAATTTCTTTAACATGCAATGAATTACTACAAGACTCAAGACTGACAAGCAAGGAATCATGCTCAGTCGAAATTAATTTATCAAATACTTATAAGATTCACTCTTCAGAGATGGTGATCTGTCGTCCTACGTCTCCGACCAGCGATCATGCAGTATACCATAGAATCACGGATCGAGATCTCAGCATCAGCGTGAATAGTGAGCATCAAGGCGAAGCTGTACAATTGCGACCTGTTTCAGAAGTCATATCTACCACGGGCGACAGTTTTACTTCGAATTGTTCGTCACCTTCGTCGGTGCTGTATCCTGCTGGTTTTTCAAGGTCAATATCAAATTGCGACTCGCTATCGTCCTTGTTAACTACAACCTCCACAAATTGTAAAGATCAGTTAATTATCTCGTCAGAGCCGACGTCAGCACTGACAATAGAATATGATAAAGAACGATCAGCATTGGATCAAACTGGCTTCTTGCAGATATTTGACTTCTCATCCGTAGATTTCACTGAGTATGATACTAATGCCGGTTCGCCTGCTAGGTCAGGTACATTCCCTCAACGTCACATTAGCAACAACTATGTCTTGAAGAACGACATTAAGTTCTCTTTCGATATTGAAAGGCTTAACACTAGCATGGATTTATCTGATGTTGATCAGACTGATTTCTTAAAGGAGCCCGGAGTTGATCTAGCAGAATTGATTTCTGAAAGTATTAACAAACAAGAAGCTGAGGACTATTCAGAATTGACAATGCCTTCTACGAGAACAGATTTGTGGGATGGCTTCGGGCAGCTAATCAGCTCCGATGATGACAAGCCTTTACTAAATAGCTTGAACGCTGAGTCGTGTAGTTTTAGATTTCATTATAACTGCGACCTGGAGCTGGAAACCTCTAGGCAACCTACGATCTTACCACAATATAGAGATGGATACGATGACAATTGGTATTTCGAATCTTGTTCTGATTTCCATGGTGACAATTCAATATATACCTATGAGCTTTACTAGTGAAAGAACAAAAGTTGATTATGGATGTACTCGATGACCAACTTTAAAGTACATATACAAAATCAGATATCGATCAAATGATAGTAATTCCGGTGATTGTAAGAGTCTAATAAGTTATCATAATGGAGATTATTGCAGAGGTGGAGGAGAATTTGTTACATGTCTTGATGATCTGTTTGACAGATTATAGTGAGAATTTGAAGAATTACATTCCATGTTGCAATAAATTATCCCTTTCCAAGGATTATACTGAGAATGTGAAGAATTAGATTCCATGTTGGAATACTCTCTAGCACTCCTTATAGACATATGGAATCATCCGTCGCGTTGTACCGATTTTGGTGGTTTAGAATCCGTTGGTACTAGTTTCACTAGGATTCCTGAGATGCAGAAAGTTTCATTGTTTTTTCAGCTCATCTTAAAGGTCAGTTGCGTCCCAGTATAGCACTTCCCTTGCTTTGGTAGCAACATTACCAAAACTGTACATTTTAAAGCAAGCAATGGCTTTTGGTCACAAAAGAGACTTTTTGATGTTGTTTCGCAAAAGTATACTGATTTGCTTATCGACTATATTATGCGGATTGTCTACTTTCTTTAATTCTGCAGATTTACGAGATCTTGATGTTTGATGACAGTTTACGTTGCTAAATTACAAGCTCTGGATGTTTTGAAGCTGTTTTCTGCTCTGAAATGTTTTTTAGTAGTTGTTGACAATATAGTACTCTATAACAGGTGCAATATGAGCGTTAGTCCTCTCATTGGCAATTTACTCTGGAGGAATCTTCCCTTTGAATACTAGTCCGGTAGGTAGTTGGGTGATCATCATCTATTCAACTGGAAAATTTGCTGCATATCGGAGCTTATGCTTAATTAGCATATTATACTCGACTAGATCTAGTCTTCTAGATGTGTTGCTCCACATTTTGTCTTTCGATATTCTTCGCTTGCATGGGCGATTCCCACTCAGGATCATAGCTTTATATCCACAACCTTCCGCATACCACCGCAGGATGGCTGCCCACCAAAGATCCAGCAACCGTAGAATTAAACTGAAAGTTGATGCGATGAAGCAAAACATCAACCCAGTTAGTGCGTGGTGGGGAGAGGTTGAGGGTCCACCAACTTTGGAATATCTTCGTCCACCATTTCTCCGCTAGAGAGTCGAGCCTACAGCTATGCTTGCAAAGTCTATACACGTCTGTTCTCAAAACACCTACCATCAACCATATATAATTTGAGGGTGGTTTGAACAGGTTTTTCTTGTCCTTTAAAATATCTTTAAATTGCGTTGGCAGCTGGCAAGTAATTTCCTTTCTTAGCTTTCCTCTTTCCGTGTTGACTTTAGGCTCATCCCACATTTTCTACGTAATTTTAACACCAATCGTAAATCCTCGGATCTAACTGCATTCACGTGTATTAACTTTGGAGTTTCGTGCTGTCTGGATTCTGATTTTCCTTCTCTACATTAAGCGTGGGTCCTAGCCCTGAAAACGTTACTATCTGTCATGTGACTGTTGCACATCGATCAGGACTCAGGAGTTTCTTGTGAAATAAAGACTAGTTCAATTAAACAATTTATTATCTTTTCAGAGATACACCCATTTGTGTTGCACAGGCTAATGATCTGTGATTGAAATTTACACAACATACAGCTGAAAAGGATATCTTTTCCAATCTAAAGAGAATCGAGTTGCACATCAACAGGATCCTGAAAAGCAATAAAACTATTTGTTAATGGCAGCAAGCTGCCCAAATTGAACAATATGCTGGGAATCGACAACTCAGTTGTAAAAAGCAACATTGCTTGATAGCTGACTAGCAAAGTCACATCCTGCAATTATGCAATTCCAGCCTGTAGAAATTGACATCACAGCCAAGTAACATCAAACCTGGTGCCTACCCTCAAACCCACGTTTGTACTTTGGACAATGCATCTAGAAATATCTAATCCATAAAAAATCATTCACGATCACATCCTCTTCGTGTCTGGTCCAAACGATCAGCTGCTAGTCTCATCACTAGCATGTTTCAGCCTTCAGGGCAGGGAAAGCCGCTGGTTGTGATGTGGGGATTGAAAATTCTTCGGTTGCTGATGTACTACAGATTGCAATAATCAAGATTCGGAAGCACTACCAAGACCACAGTGCATGATGTTGCTCTGGGTTTCTACCAGGAAGAATAGAAGAAGCAGCACTGCAACACCACCAAGTCTAGAAGTTTAGAGCTGTCTACAAGGGAAAGCTGGAGAATGCAAAGGTGATGAACAGAATAAAAGCTCGTGAGTTGACCTCCCCTCGTGTACTGTTCTTTATGACATCTTTTCCGAGCATCTACGAAGACGTGACTATATTAGAATTGAGAGGCTTCTTTTAGAATGCTTTATCACAATGAGCTTGCCCCGCAGCTATTCCAAGAGTCCACCATACGACCTTCAAGCTCCCAGCTCCCAACATCTCTAATTTGGAAACTTTTTTGCTTTTTTGGTCCTTTCCTTGACTAGCTGTATGTATATGGACTTTGAAGATGATAATCATTGGAAAAGTCAATAATTAGCAAAAGTGTTTAAGAAGTCTAGGAAAGGTCAATCTCAAAGAGAGCACATAAGAATCATGAGACAATACTTTGGTACTCATAAGGAGTGTTCAAGAAACCTCTTTGAGGTTTTCCTCCCGTTTCCTACATGTTTTTTGAGGAGCATGCAAGAATCATGAGAAAATACTTTTTGAGGAGACAATACTTTCATACTCAAAAGCAGTGTTTAGGAAACCTCTTTGGGGTTTCCCATTTTTTGCCTTCTAGGTCATGCATCTCAAATTTTTTGTTAGCAAAATACTAAGTATTTACATTGATAAATTAATGTAATAACTTAATAAACCTATGTAACCCAAGTTTTATAAGGATTTCCCTACTTTACTACACACAAATTTCCTTCACATGAAAATGACAAACATAAATTGTTTTGCATTTCAACGAAGTTGCGGGTTTTTTTTTTAAGTCAACTTCCTATGAGTCTTTTATGAAATTGATTTTCAAAGAAAGATGCCGGTTCCATTCCTATACTTTGCCAGCTTTCTCGAAAACTGCTCACAAGGTGATTTAAAAATTTGATCTTTAGTCATCAAAGAAATTGCATGCTCTCTTTTGACTTAAAATATAAGCTTTTGTACATCTGAAAGTCTCTAGTTAGCCTGACAATTCTATGAAAAGCAACAACCCTACAATTTGTCTAGAGGCCTAGTTTTCACTTCTCTCATCTTATGCTTTTGTGCCATATCTTGAGGTTCTAAGATGATATATGTATAGAGGGTAGTAAGAGCTTCTCGAAGTTGGATCATGGCAATTGCGAAGTTGTCCAACATGCATTTCCATTGACATGTAAGATTGGCACTTTGTGACGTGAAGGGCAACCTGAGTGATGAAATTTATGCTAGGTTGTCGTTATTGCAAATAAATACAATATAGTCACCTCAATGAAAAGTTTAGATCAGAAACTAGAATTCCTTAGAATGGAGTATAAAGTTCAAGCGAGCTTGGCGAGCGTGCTTTTTCAAAAATGCGAGCGAGCTAGTGAGGTGTGGATTTTTTTCCCCTAAAACTTTTAATGTAGCAATCCTTAAAATACACAAACGAGTGATCCTTGTGCCATTTTGTTATGTTACCCAACGGGGTTGGCTCAACTGGTTAGCTTGGCATCCAAAGTTTCTTTGGTCCCAGGTTCGAGCCTCCCCTTGGAAACCAAGAAGCATTTTGTTATGTTGTAATGGTTGCTTTATAAGTTGTAATCCGATTCAATGACTATTTTCTAATTCTAAGTATGTCATTGATAAAAATTATTTTTAATGTGCAATTTTTGTTTTGACTGTACAAAATAAATGAAAATTTGTCACGTAAGAAAAAAAAGACTCTTGCATCCATATTGTTTTAAAAAATAGCATTATTATATAATAATGGCTTGATGTTGTGGAATTATTTAAAATAGCTTGACACAACTCTCTTTTTGCTCAACATTTAAGTCAACTACATGCAAAGCTATGTGTACAAAAAATGATGCGCAGTAAATTTTTTTTCTTAAACCGAGTTTGGTGAATACACATATTGCGATTCATGTCTAGCCCAAGCACACGTAAGAGAATGTAATACAGGTGTTTGTTTGCAAGATAAGAATTTCTAGTTCATTGTCACCACTAAAAATCTTCACATGTGCAAGAGAGGTGCTCAGATATGCTCGTGTCATAGGCTTCAGTTAGTTCAATTGAATTCTTTGTTTCTATTTTGAGAATCTTGTGTTCAAACTGTGCAATTATGGTGATTGATAAAATTTTGGCAAATAGACCAAAGCTAGATCTATTTTCTTTAGGGCCAAGTCTAATATTTGTGTAAGTACATGGGTCCTTCTCTGGCTACTCTCAGGAACATCCTCTCTCTCATTAGTTGGAATTCTATTTTTTGGAATATCAAGGTCTTGAGCATGAAGAAGAACAAACCCAACTCTTTGTAAATCTCTTGCTCCTCAGGTTGTAAGCTAGTTCCCTTTTGTATAGGCCATATCAAAGGTATTTTAGGACTTCCACACACAACTGATGTGCATGGTGTCCACGTATGGTCCACACTGTCATTATAGAACCACATAAATTGCTTTTATTTCCACTTGTCCAATGGCGCATTCCCAAAAAAAGGGGGCAAGAACTCCCTTTGAGCTATTCTTGATCTATTTTTTACACTTGCCCAATCCTAATCCAAGCCATTTCATACAAATGACCCTAATGCCTAGCTTGGTTTCACGAATAGCCCAGATGGTGTCATGAATATCAGTTTCTTTGAGAATACAAGATGTGACTCTATCAATATAGTATGTTTGTATTTCATCATCTTGTTTTGTTTCCAAATTAACAACCTCCACATTGGAGAAATTAATGTCTACCACCATGTTCTCTATGTCGATTGACATTTACATATTCTGGCCTATGTCAGCTATTTGATTCGACATCAACAAAAATTGCCAGACTTTTTTTTTTTGATTTGTGATTCAATCACCTTGAGATCCAAGATTATTCTACATAGGTGTGCCTCCCACAGTGTCTAACACAACCTTGCCCATCGTCAAAGAGTTGGTGTGGCATTGGTTCTACAAGTGGCTCTACCAATGAGTGTCTCCAAGCTTGGGTCACTTCCAAAATGTCTTCCTTGTACAAAAGCAGATCGGTGATTGTTGTATCATATAGGCTTGTCTGTATTTTATTTCGCTCACTGCCAACTAGCTTGCATGCTTTGCCTCTATCATATTGGTCTGGGGTGATTGGCCACTTCATTTATGTCAGTGATCTATGAAACCATTTAGAAGTAGCATAAATAACACAATGTGAAGAGTGTGACCAATTTAATGCCAGCCACTGACCTTTTTGTTTATGCAGGACACTCCCAATGGATGTCTACTTTTTAGCTTACCAATCCAACATTGATGATTTGGTGCACCAAACAGCCGAGTGATCCGCAAAGTCCATTCATGCACTCAAAACACCACCACAGTAACTTTTTCTCATAGTGCTAAGAAAATTAACATGTGTTCTCACTGGTTTTGTCCAGCAATGGCCATCGTAACATTGCTCCATCCCAGACATGGAAAATTTGCCAATTGCATGAAGTGCAGGCGATTCAAATGCAATGTTTTCACTTTCTTTTGCAAGAAGCTCTTTTACCTTTTTTAACATATTACATTGCTTCAGTAATTTCTAGGGAAGACTCTTGTGGGAATTATTTTGCATTATTGCACCGATAATACTCTTCTCAATAGCTGATTGTGACCTAAGTTACAAAATTTAAAGGTGCTTCAATGTTGTCCAAGGTCTTATGTTGTCCAAGGTCTTTTTATCTTATTGAGCTTTTGAAAGGAAGCAAGAGCTAATATGAAATGAGTGAAAATATCTAATCATGAGGAATAAAGATGAACATGGGCCACATGCTTTGAGCTATGAACATGGGTCACATGATTTGAAAAAGAAGGCTTGATTTGAAAGCGTCATTTACTTTTTATTGATAGAGCCTTTTAACATGTCATTATCTTCCAACTTCAACAGAGAGACTATAATCTACACCTTATCAGTAAAATAATAAGTAGTGAAAAAGAAGACAATAAAGCTAGAAAAAAGATTTGTTACAAGAAAAAAAAAATTCATGATAAGAAAAATATCTAGATCCAAAAGAAAGGGAATAGTCGCAATGGCATACATTTGTAAGTGATCTGGCTAGCTTGGGAGGACTTGTTTATCCATCATCCATTAATGAAAAAAATAGAGTACATGTTGAAGCTACATGTAAATCAGTCTCAAATGAAGGGAATGATATATTGGACTGGATTCCTAGGGAGAAGTCACAATATCTAAAGGACTTAAGTACTCAAGGGCATCTGGCACCAAATGAAACATAGAAGCGAGTACAAAACCTTTAGTGAAGAATGTGTCGATGTTATACGTGAAGCAGATGAGAGATCATGAAGTGGGTTAGATAGCTCGACCGACCGATCCAAGGGGCACTGTCGGGATAAGGGAAAGAGAAAGATAGAGGAATTTAGTTCTACCTCTACCTCTACAACTTATGTTGACGCCTTCACTGAAACGTTGGAAAACTTGCAAATCCAACAAAACGACCAATTGTGGAAGTTCACCACTAAGCTCCTTGGAACTGTGGACCAAAAGCTTAAGGGTGTACAACAGGCACCTAGGGTGCCACAACCGCCAGCCTATCCATGAAGAAAGACCGCTTGGTGTCCAATTTGTATAGTCAACCACACATCCAATGAATGTTCTAAAGAGACTAATGCTCAAATTATTCATATGGAAAATATCTCTCCAAGTGTGAGAGTCAAACTTTTAGTGCAAAAACTTTGTGAAATTATAATATTTAATCTACCTAGTGATTATTTGTAGTAAGTAACAAAGGATGAAGCCTCAAATTTGATGATGTATCTTTCCACCCATATAGAATGCCTAGGTCATAATTAACTTAAATATTTTACCAAAAGTTCGGAACAATTCAGTTGTTGTTTACTATTGAGAATCCATTGTATACTCAATAGTAGAATATTTGAAGGTAATACCTCTGGTCAACTCAGCCCAAAGATAAGAGAGTCTGATAGTCAAGGCTCAGAGGCCTACTTGTTGTCACTGGTTTGTCAATGATCATCCTTCCATGCACACATTGCATTGATCGGAACTTGTAACAAGTACATCTCAATTCACTAACTTGGAGAATTGTCGTCATACCAGCTTTATTTCTTTGGACTTCCTATTCTTTGGTTAGCTATTGTTAAGTTGGAAACATGTTATTTGTGGGTAAATAGTATGTCCACTCTTTTAATGATCATCTTATGTGGTGCCCCTCATGTGGAAATTGTATGGTGTCACATGATTCCATTTGTGATGTTCTTGCTGCTATTGCTCATGATAGTGGTTTCCATGTTATTCGAGAGCAAACACACATTTTACTAGGGCCTTCTTCGCAATCATATCGTCGATGTGTTGACCTTGTTCTCTCATGTGAGGGAATTCACACTCTTGGAGATGTTATTGTTGATCCCTCTTGTTAGGACCTTCTTCGTTGTTCTTCCACCAGGCAAGGGGCTTAAATCTCACGTAGCTTAAGAGAAGGAGCAAGATTACAATCATCGTGCACCTACTGAAGATTTCATCCTCTTTGCTTTGGAAACATATGGATGTCTTCACAAGAAATTAATGATTTTTTGTCATTACGTGCGGAGCTTGTTGTGAAATGTCAAGGAAAAAATGTTACGTTACCATCCTCATTCTATCTTTCTACCATCAACGTAGTATTTCTTTTGCTTTGCAATGTTCAAAAGCGCTGTGAATTCTTCGACGAGCTCAATTTGCAAGAATGGTTGCTTCAAAGCTTCTTGCATTACCTATTGATGACACTATTCTAGTTAGTGATTTACATCAAGCAGTTGCTTTTGAGTAATTAATTAAATATTTTAAGTTTTATTAAGCTTTTCAACTTGATTTCTCTTTGTCATTTGGCATTACTATTTTATATACTTTCATTTTTTTGTACATTGATGGAGATTTCCCATTCTTTCATTGATAAAAGTAGGGTTATTATTTTCAGCCCATAAATAGAATAATAGTGATATTAACAAGTTAATTATTTAAATAAATATGTCTAATACTCTTTGAAACTATTTCACTGATTCAGAAAATTGTCGTCATTATAGTAGCTCTATTCCTTCGAACTTTCTAATATGTGGAAACTAATGTAAGCATGGTGGAAATTGAAAGTTGAGCCCTTCACAAACATTATGCAGCTCTTCACATACCCTTCAAGATGAAAGTTGAGCCCTTCACGACCTTTATAGAGCCCCTCTATAGTGCCCTTCTATGTTTTGTCACCTCTTATTTTTTTCATTTTCATATTTTCCTTCCTACATTGAGGTCCTGCATGGCCTCCACTGTGGTAGAAGATAGCCTAGGTTGTGCTACTTTCTTGGCTTGACTTCAGGTTCGTGGTTGTTAACAATGCAAACCAACAAATGCACCTCAAACCAACAATGCATGGAGTGAAAGACATTGTCAATAAGCTATCTTTGAAAATGTTTCAGACGTTGTCAAGAAGCCATCTCTAAAAACATTTTTGTTGTTTTCATAGTCAATATGCATGGAGCAAATCAGTAGACCTGCTCATTCGCTATAGGAACTTCAAATTAGTTCAGACCTTAGCAATCTAAAATAGGTGTCAGGCAGGAGCACCCTCTCTTTGTTCAAACTTGAAATCAATGTAAGGTAGGAGCTCTCTTTCTCTATTTAGACCTCAATGACCTGAAAACAATCTCAGATAGCCTTTTTTTTCAAACTTGTATGAGAATTCCATGGAATACTATAGAAAGTGTGAAGAGTAAATTGATTTAGCAAAGATACAACATGTAGATTTCTTCAGTAGCTTGAGACAAGACTGCACAATAGGAAGTCGTCTTGTTGTGGTGTTTAATCTTGAAGCTGCTTGTCGCTTCGTGGACTGGAAGAAGTATAGTGGCCGATGGGATCATTTCGTAATTATGTTTGAAAAATCTTTAAAATAGTTTTGATTACTAACGACCTTCGCAAACCTTAACAGACTTGGGTTTTGACATTCTGCGAGTAAATTTTTTGTGAGTTTTGTGAGTTTTTTCTATCCATGATCCAACAAAGTGGTAGCACATTGTGTGCTACTCTTTTTATGCCACTACATGATTTTTTAAGAACAAGAATTGTGTTTTGATGCATACTTAAAAATTTGACTATCCATTAAATTTTAAATAGGTCCATCACAAAATAATTTGTTACTTTATTAATATAGATTTACTTTTATTAGATTAAAAATTGCTCATGAAGTTGTAAAAGCTAGCATGTCGGCTAGCTTGCAAATTTTTTATTTCAAAAAAATGAAGTTTTCTTTAAGAAATTTTTGAAAAAATAAATTTCTTTATGGAGTTGATTTGGCTAGCATGTCAATGTGCTAGCTGAGTAAATTATAATATAGAAAAACTATCTTGACACATTTGAGAAACAAATTTTGAGTAAAAATTGTTGGCTGATTCTGGCGAATCCCCAAGATACTCGGACAGAGCAACTCAAGAGCACCTCTCACCTTAGACCGAGGAGGTCTTTGAGAAGACGAGACGAACAAAGACTGAGAGCCGACTATGAGAGCCAAGGAATACTAGTCAGTATTGTCAAGTAGAAACTGTGTAAGCCTCATGGTGAATCCCAGAAGATGGAATGACCATGTAGGAACTAGTATTTCTAGGCAAAGTACTAAATGCAAGTAGACCCCTCTTAAAGAAAGTGGAGTGAGCCACCTTTTGATGGTGACCTCTAGTGGAGAGCATTATTTCACTTGTAATTTGTGAAATGTGGAAATTCCACCAGGATGCCACCTAAGGAGCTCTCTTACTTATTTAAGAGACTCCCTCTTTGTGAAGAGGAGCTTTTTGTGTATTGTATCTACTCCATGCTAAAATGAGAAGAGCCATCACGAGTTTGGTGCATCCATTGAGCTCCTTGATTGTTGGCCTATTCTGACGAATCCCCAAGATACTCGGACAGAGCAACTCAAGAGCACCTCTCACCTTAGACCGAGGAGGTCTCTGAGAAGACGAGACTAACAAAGACTGAGAGCCGAGTATGAGAGCCGAGAAATGCTAGTTAGGAATGGCAAGCAAGAACTGTGTAAGCCTCGTGGTGAATCCCGAAAGATGGAATGACCATGTAGGAACTAGTATTACTAGGCAAATGTAATAAATGCAAGTAGACCCCTCTTAAAGAAAGTAGAGTGAGCCACCTTTTGATGGTGACCACTAGTGGAGAGCATTATTCCACTTGTAGTTTGTGAAATGTGGATATTCCACTAGGATGCCACCTAAGGAGCTCTCTTGCTTATTTAAGGGACTCCCTCTTTGTGAAGAAGAGCTTTTTGTGAATTGTATCAACTCCATGCTAAAATGAGAAGAGCCTTCACGAGTTTGGTGCATCCATTGAGCTCCTTGATCATGCTTGTTTCTTGAGTGATGCATTTATGATCTTGCCCTTCCCTCCTTTTGTGTGTGGTTGTGGATTGTAGAGTGGTTTAGGTTTGCAAAGTGGATTTGTTTTGTGTGGTTGTGGATTGTAGAGTGGATTAGATTTGCTGCTTTCGTAGAGTGGATTAGTTTCTTTTCTTGTTTGTGGAATAATGTAATGTAGGAACCAGCATTCAGGTAAACTAAATAGGCTAGATCTGTGGTGTAAATCTTGCATATTCTCTAGCATTCCAGTTCTTGATGTTCTTGGGATGTCCAAGAATCAATAGACTGGTTGGTTTCTTTATTCTTGGAGTTCTAACATACTGTAGATTAGTTCTTGCTTGTTTTGTCAATTCATGCAAGTGTGGCTCAGTTTAGTAAAGTTTAGGCTCTGATTCAGTTCATTTTAAGAGTAGGTAGCTGTAGAATCTATTGAATGCTCATTTGGGCTACACTCTGATCTGTGAATGAGCATTTCTGGCTTGCATCTAAGTATGAATGTAAGTGCGTTCAAGAGAGTTTGAACCTGAGTAGTCCTCTGACAGGCAGGACAAAAATTATACTACAATGAGAATCGGTTCCCTTCTGCCTGATCTGTTTCCTACCTAGAAAGATGAGCAAGAGAAAGCAAACGGCACGACGACGAGGCGAGCAGGACTCGCAAGAAGTTCTCAGGAAGGCTAGAATGTAGTGGCCAATTGAGAGACTTCCAATTTTGAAAAAAATGAGTTTTGCGGATAATAAGCACCTGGTTTTACAGAAGCGAACAAAGATCTACGCTTTTCCAAGTGTCAAGCGAAAAGACATCACCGGTGTTGCAGTGGGTCCTGCAACAGATTAGGGGTGGATAATGTTAGTAGATTTCATAGAATCCCCAGATGCCGAGCCAAGCCGAAGACACAGAATACCTCTCACCCATGACCAAGGAGGTCTCAGAAGGAGGAGAGCAGAAGAAGCTGAGAGCCGAGAAATTCTTAGCTAGGATGACAGTGAAATATCTATGTGAGCCTACATGGTGTATCCCAGAGAAGGAACGACCATGTAGGAGCTAGTCATATTTCCTAGGCTTTGTAAATAGATGTAGACCCCCCTTAAATTGTTAGAGTGAGCCACCTTTTGATGGTGACGTTTAGTGGAAGGGCAAATTCCACATGTAATTTCTAATTTGGTGGGATTGCCACTTGGGCTCCACATGAGCAGCCTTCTTGCTTATTTAAGGGCCCCCTCTCTTATGAGGGATCTTTGAATGTATTGTCAAGTTCTCTTGAGCAAATAAAGAAGATCCTCCACGAGTTCTTGATAATTGCTAAGCTCCTTGTTCATGGCAATGTTCTTGAATGAAGTTTCTATGAGCATGCTTGATTTTCTTATATTGTGGATTAACTAGTTTCTTGTTTTCTTGTTTCTTGCTTAGTTGTGGATTAGAATTCATTTCTTGTTTGTGGAATAAGGTAGGAATCAGCACTCAAGTAAACTAAATAGGCTGGAATAGTGGTGTAGATCTTGCATACTTTCTTACATTCCACTTCTTGATTTTCTTGAGCAATCTAGGCATCAAGAAATGAGTGTTTCTTGATTCTTAGACTGTTAAAATGTTGTTAGGAATCTAGTTACTTGTTTCTTGTTCCTTGTTTCAGTAGTTAATCTTGTTCTTGATCGCTTTCTGATTTAGTAGATAGTGGTAGGATTGCTCCCTATTTCAGAACATTGATCTTCTTGAGCTAAGTCTGGTTACATGGCTGGTTTATGCATGTAGCTGAGTATCGGATCCGTGACTCCCACTGACAGGCTGGGAAATACACGTTGCAATCTGAGTAACGCTTCTGTTTTGTAACTGTTCTAATAAGAGGAAGAACCGTAAGAACCGTAACTATAGAAGAACGAAGAAGAAGTAAAAGAAACAACAAAATCGTGTTCATAGATTCAAGAAGAACCCACTGTCTTTGCTGATAGGCAAAAGTAAAAAAGAATCAATTTCAAAAACCAACAGATCCTCTGGATCAGAGGATCTGTAAACATTTGGCACCGTTGCCCATTGAACTCCAAGACCTTCTACATCAGATACCACACACAGCATCGCTTCCTCATTTTCTTTGCATTCGCCGCCCTCTACCTTCATTTACATCTGACTTCATCTATCCCCGTTTGCATCTGATGCACTCTGCCTTACACACATTGCACCGGAACTGACTGCATTGCATCGCAGAAACCCAACCTTCCACCTCCATCGCATACCATCACAATAGCTCTCCACCCAACCACATTCGCCCGTCGCAACCGCAGTTGTCCGCTGCAACCGCAATCGCCTGCCGCAATTGCAACCACCGCTACAAACCGCAATTGTCCGCTGCAACCACAATTGTCCACTGCAACCGCAATCGCTCGCTACAACCGTAATCGACCGCTAACACCGCCATCACCCATCATAACCACATGTAACCGTAGCCACTGCATATACCCGTCGAAACCACTAAAACCGCATTCATCGTAGCAACTGCACTCCATCGTCACATATCGCATTCAACAAACCCCGCATTTGATCGCAACTAAATTCCAATTTGCTTGTGAACGATCTGCCTGCCAACAACACTTGCACACGCTCTCTCCACGGCCCTCTGAACAAAACACTCTACCCACGACCTGCACGAATGAATGGCTCCCTGATCAAAACTCCTGACATCCTTCCCTGACAAACACTGCATCTGTACAAGCCCTGCCCTCCATGCACCTCACCCTGCCTTCGTCTTGACCAAAGCATTCTCCCATTAAACTACTTTAAACATCTCTAACCATCTAGCATCAATAACTACACGCACCCCATCTGCCCACCCTTGAATCGTAGCGACAGTCCTCAACTGCCCCCTCATCTGACTAGACTAAGCCGACCACCTACTAACTACGTCCGCCTTTGAACAGTAGCCACCACAAACAAACACACCACCCTAGTGCTCGCTTTCCACTGCCACGAGCCTCCCACTATCACATTCGTTAACAGCGACAATATTAATCGCCACCAGACCACCTACTCACTACTTCCAATCTTGCACCGTGACCACCACGTACAGACCACTGCCTCTACATAGAACCGCACACGATCCGTATCCACCCGTAAACTCAACCATCAACCGCCATCGATCGCTGACATCGCCATAGTCCGCCCTCGCCCTATTATGACTACACAGCAACTGCCTTTGCATAGCACCGCCACTGCCCGCAAACATTTGCTGAAACTGCACTCACCCATCTCCAACGTAATCAACTGCATCCCTCCATCCTCAATCGCATTAGACCGCAATCTATCGTAGCCACCGCAACCGCAATCAACCGCAGCTGAACATAACCGAATGCAACTAACCACAACAATCCATCAACCGCATCAGATCGCAATCACCCGCACCACTGTAAACCGTAGGAACCACAAAAACCCCAAAAAAAAAACAAATTCAAAAACACCAGTACCCAATGGACCATCAAAAAGACCTTGAAATTCCAGACGATTATCCGTACGAGGTCAGGTCCCCTATAGCTGAACAAATCAGACGCCATAGGTTCTACCGAATGCGAGCCGAACTCCAAGAGCCATCCACAAACCCATTCGAGGGACAAGAACCTGACAGAGCCAAGTCTTCACGTGCACGACCCCATTTTTTTGGTGTTGAGCCCTCACAGGTCAGAACCAACCCTAATGGAGTTTCTGCTACCCAGGAGCTCATCTTGAGAGACGTACACCCAAGCTCAATCTACCAAAGTTTGACGGTACTTCGGACCCTCAAAGATTTTTTGCAAATCTTTGAGAATGCATGTGATGTGTATGGTGAAACATCTCTCGATGCTATGGTCCAATTGTTTTCAATGACCATGATCGCTAAAGCACGTGATTAAATCATGACGAAAAGACAGACCCGTCAATTTTATAAGAGTCCTTTATCAAGTATTTTAAGACCTTTTGCTTGATCGAAAGCCCTTTTGTCCAATTGAGTAACATCAAGATGGCAAAAGATGAACGTGTACGACGAAAAACAATATGGTGCCCACATTGCCGGGCTACGCATCTTGTTGATGCTTGTCCTTCATGTCTGCTTATCCAATCACATACAGTCCAACAATATGAAGCACAACCATCACATTCTCAACATTCCTTGACTCATCCCAAATATCGACCAGAAAGTCCAGAACCACTAGCCATACAAGATGGCTATGCAGTTATACAAGGGCCATTTCACACCAGATGTTTCATCTGTGGTGAAACCGGCCACTTCATGGTTGATTGTCCAGTTAAGACCCAGTACCATGCTGAGTGTCCCGACTGTATCAGAAAACACAGTTTCAAAGACTGTCCAACGCAACCAACTAAGATCCTACCTGCCCGTCAGGTCAGTTATGAATCACGATAGGATCCTCACGACAACAACATGAGAACCATGGCAACCAATAGTTAAACCTGCTGCTCAATGGAGAAGTTTCTTGCAAACTTCTACATTACCACACAATACACCAACTCCATAATGCAAAAAGAGAATATGAAATGAGTCATTGTCGAAATAAAGTGAAATCGATATTCAGTCATCTGCTACAATGTCCAACCAAGAGCAACCTCCACAGGGAATTGACAGTTTTTCTCCCCTTCTACGACCTCAAATCTATTTTGTCTTTCCGTATGTTGATACGATTTCCAATGTGTCAATACATAATAAATCTAGAATTCGAAAATCCAGATAGAGATTCGGTTCTGAATCTCTTGTTCAGAGAGGTCCTCAGGACATAGTACCTCATCCATACCTGCATCTCAAGCTATATCTTACAACATCTGCTATCAATAATGGTTGATTTAGTGTCATCCACCCTGCCTTGTTTTGACAAGCGCATGTCAGAGTAAGTCACATTACTCTACAAACAATGGAATATTACAACTGTCAGGGTACATTATCAATGTTGATGAATGCAAGTTTTGTTCGACAAGTGCTATATAGTTTTCACTCTTTGTAACATTTATTTATTTCCTTGTTTCTCTTCACCTATTTTGTGTGATTGATTTTTGCTTGACGAATAGCTATTGCACGAGAGTCTTCAATAGAGCATGTCAAGAACACATTTTCATTCATCTATCCATCTTCAAACTCTCTTGTACAATAGTTTAGAATTTTTGAGAATTATGAGAAATCCATGTCAAGTCAGAGTTGATTCTTGCATCTCATTACCATATTCATCTTTGAGTCAACTACAGCAAAATCGAAACAAATTTAGTTAAAATTTGTTCAATCTTTAGTCCAGTCACATGTTCAATGAGTTTAAACTACGTGTTATGCTGTAGATTAGTTCTTGGTTCTTGTTTTGTCAATTCATGCAAGTGTGGCTCAGTTTAGTAAAGTTTAGGCTCTGATTTAGTTCGTTTTGATAGTAGGTAATTGTAGAATCTATTGAATGTTCATTTGGGCTGCACTCTGATCTATGAATGAGCGTTCTTGGCTTGCATCTATGTATGAATGTAAGTGCGTTCAAGAGAGTTTGACCTCTTGAGTAGTCCTCTGACAGGCAGGACAAAAAATATACTACAATAAGAATTTGTTCCCTTCTGCCTGATCTTGGGTTTAAAACAAGAATGACAATCTCAAGAAGAACCCACCGTCTCTGTTGATAGGCAGAAGTAAGAAAAAATCAATTTCAAAAACCAATAGATCCTCTGGATCAGAGGATCTGTAAACAAACATTGATCATGCTTGTTTCTTGAGTGATGCATTCATGATCTTGCCCTTCTCTCCTTTGTGTGTGGTTGTGGATTGTAGAGTGGATTAGATTTGCTGCTTTCCTAGAGTGGACTAGTTTTTGTTTCTTGTTTGTGGATTAATGTAGGAATCAGCATTCAAATAAACTAAATAGGCTAGAAATGTGGTATAAATCTTGCATATCCTCCAACATTCTAGTTCTTGATGTTCTTGGGATGTCCAAAAATCAAAAGACTGGTTGGTTTCTTGATTCTTGGACTTCTAAAATGTTGTAGATTAATTCTTGTTTCAGCTTTGTGGACTAATGCAAGTGTAACTCAATTTTTGTAAGGTGTAGAATCTGATTCAGTTCGTTTTTAGAGTAGGTAGTTGTAGAATCTATTGAATGTTCATTTAGGCTACATGCTGATCTGTAAATGAATGTTCATGGCTTGCATCTCTGTTTGAATGTAAGTGCTTTCAAGAGAGAACGACCCTGAGTGTCCTCTGACAGGCAGGACATAATACTACAATGTCATTTACATATCAGCATGCAGCCCAAATGAACATTCAATAGATTCTACAACTACCTACACTAAAAACGAACTGAATCAGATCCTACACTTTACTAAAACTGAGTTACACTTGCATTAGTCCACAAAGCTGAAACAAGAATTAATCTACAACATTTTAGAAGTCCAAGAATCAAGAAACCAACCAGTCTTTTGATTCTTGGACATCCCAAGAACATCAAGAACTAGAATGTTGGAGGATATGCAAGATTTATACCACATTTCTAGCCTATTTAGTTTACTTGAATACTGATTCCAACATTAATCTACAAACAAAAACTAGTCCACTCTAGGAAAGCAGCAAATATAATCCACTCTACAATCCACAACCACACACAAAGGAGGGAAGGCAAGATCATGAATGCATCACTCAAGAAACAAGCATGATCAAGGAGCTCAATGGATGCACCAAACTCGTAAAGGCTCTTCTCATTTCAACATGGAGTAGATACAATACACAAAAAGCTCCTCTTCACAAAGAGGGAGTCTCTTAAATAAGCAAGAGAGCTCCTTAGGTGACATCCTAGTGGAATTTCTGTAAAAGATTCAACTAGTTTCATCACATTTTGCAATATTTTCATATTTGGCATATTGAGGCCAAAACATGTTTTAGACTTAGAGGTTGACTTTTCAAAGTTCATTAGTCTAAATTTTATTTGAATAAACACTTTTTGAAAGTGTGGGAAAGATAGAATGCGAGTTTGAGTAGATTCAATTTGAATAAGTTGGGTACATTGAATCTAGACCCAAAATTGGTAGGGTTAGCATTTTGGTGGGAAAGCCAAGTGGCCAAATAGGGTTTGGACCTGCTATAAAATGATGTAACTCGTGGAGAGAGTCATCTTCTCTCTTCTCTATCTCATTTCATGCTTATACATGGTTCTCTTGGGTTCTACTATCCATTGGTGCACTATCTTGGTGATTGCTTGCAAACCTATGTGTAGAATGATCTATATTTGCTATTTTTGGATCCACACGTGTGAAACACAGTAGCTTGCTGGTTTTGTATGGACAGCAACAGTACATAATCATTTCATTCAAGTTTGATCAAGTCCTATTAGTGTTTGCATCTCAAATTATGTGTAGATGCTGATTTTTCTACATTGGTGAAATTGGTAGTGTATTTCTCTTTCTAACCAAAGATCATTCAAGTAGATTGGATCTTAAGGATCTGAAATCTTTCACATGGTATCAGAGCTTGTGTTTCAGGTTATGAAGGAGGAAATCAGATCTATCAATGATTTGGTGAAGATATCAAGTCTAGAGCATGCTAGAGAGGATTCTACACCAAAATCGAATTTTTTGCTTTTGTAGATTGGATCTTTTGTAGATCAAAACACTAAATAGGTCAATATACTTGTTCAATTCCATTTTTTGAATTCACATGCTGGATCTGGCCGATTTTTGGATCATTGGTTCAGCCTAAGTGGTGGCTTATAAATTGCATATCAAATTTTCAGCATTTGCATGTAGATTTGGAATAGTCAATTTTTTGTGATTTTGTCAAAACCCTAATTTTGATTGGATCTCTAGATAGTGAGGTTGTTGGACTTCATTTGATTGTGTTTCAATCTTAGGAAGTGGCAAAAGTCATTAGTTTGAGGATAGATCATAGGTTGATCAAGATTCCATGATTCTATGTGTTGATTTGCTTGGATAAGTGCTAGAAGAGAATTTGTGAGATAGTTTCAAATCTTGGTGATTTCTTTTGAAAGCATTTGTTGTTGTTCAAAGGAGTGCTTTGTGCATTGAAACAGGTTGAAAGAGAAGATCAGGTCATTGCTACATGGCAACCTCAATTGGAGTCATGTTGGAAGCTAATGATAGGCTTACCTCAAGTAACTGTTCATTATGGAAAGTGAGGATGGAGTCACTTCTTGAGATGAATGATGTTTTGGATATTGTTGTAGGTTTGGAGGAGAGACCAGCAACACAACAAGATCAATTGAGGTATGACAAGAGGGCCAAGAAGGCTCTACACATGATAAAGATGAATGTTACCAATGAACTTCTCAAGGAAGTTGGTAAGTGAACATCATCTTTGGAAGCTTGGAACTCATTGAAGAAGCTTTATGAATCCAAGTCTACTTCTAGAGTGTTGACTCTAAGAAGGCAAATCTTTTCTTGTTTGTAAAAGAATGAAGAAAGTCCAAGTACTTTTGTTTTGAGAATGAAAGCATTGAATGATGAGTTAGCTTGCATAGATGAAAGCATTAAGGAAGGAGAGCTTATTCAAGTGATTCTTAATGGCTTGTTGGATGCTCATGCTAACATTGTTCAAAGTATTGCTATTCAAAAGACTTTGCCAAGTTTGATGGATCTTCAAGATATCTTGATCAATGAGGAATATAGGCTTCAAGCAAGAGGTGGATCTACATCGACACTTCAAGAGGATGCTATGTTCACAAAGGGCAAATTCAAGGGCAAAACCAAAAGCAAGTGGTCTAAAGGGCAAGATCAAGTTGATGCTTCTTCAAGTGGCAAAAAGAAGGATAGATCAAAGCTCAAGTGCTTCTATTGTGGCATCAAAGGACACTTTGCAAGTGAGTGCTACAAGAAGAAGAGAGATCAAGGAGACAAGCAAGGTAATCTTACTCTTGATGAGGATGGTTTGGATGTGCAAGATGCAAATGATGATGCTTTTGTGATGTCTTCATGTATGCTTGCTAATGATGGAGATCTAGATCCTTGGTGGATTGATAGTGGAGCAAGTTCACACATGACCTTTCACAAAGAGTACTTCACTTCTTTGTTGGCATATGGAGATGACAAGAGGGTGATTTACACGGCCAATGATGGTGAGTGTGCAATCAAAGGGATTGGCACAATTCCTATTTCTCTCTCTACAAATAGGAATGTTCATTTGGAGGATGTCTTGTTTATTCCATCTATTACCAAGAATTTGCTTAGTGTGAGTCAAATTCTAAGTAAGGGCCTCAAGGTGGAGTTTGATGGAGATGCTTGTTTGATCAAAAGGAAGGATGTCTTGATTGGAAAAGGTAAAAGGCAAGGGAAGTTGTTCAAACTTGATGCTTGTGTTATTGCTAACCAAGTTGGATGTGTTGCAAGGGAGCAAATTTCTATTCAAGAGGTTTGGCACAAAAGGATGGGACACCTCAACTTCAAGTCATTGGAGGTAATGGCAAGGAAGAAGGTTGTGATTGGTCTTCCAAGTTCCTTAAGTAATTACAAGCATGTTTGTGAGTCTTGTGCTTTGTCTAAGTCACATAGACTACCTTATACTAGATCTATTTCTAGATCTACAAAGCCTTTTCAACTTGTACATTCGGATATTCATGGATTTACTACAACTAGCAATAGTGGAGCTAAGATGTATGTAACATTCATTGATGATTTTAGTAGATTTTGTTAGATCTATCTACTAAAGAGCAAGGATGAAGTGTATGATGTCTTTGTCAAGTTCAAGAATGCAAGGGAGAACCAATTCTCCACAAAGATCAAGTGCTTGAGAGGTGACAATGGTGGGGAGTACATATCTAACAAGTTCAAGGCCTTTTGTGATGAGCATGGGATCAAGAGGGAGTGTACAACATCAAGGACCCCACAACAAAATGGAGTGGCTGAAAGGAAGAATAGAACTTTATGTGAAAGTGCTAAAGCTATGAGGTTAAGTGCTAATCTTGACAAACCATTTTGGGATCAAGCTTTGTTGTGTGCCAATTTCTTGTGCAATAGGTGGCCGAGTGCTATTTTGGATGGAAGGACACCTTTTGAGATGCTATTGAAGAGGAGGCCGAGTGTCAACTTTCTAAGAACCTTTGGATGCACATGATATGTCAACATTACTCTTGATGATAGGACCAAGGAGGATCCATCTTCAAGAAGAGGTATTTTTATTGGATATAGTGAGGTGAGTAAAGCCTACAAGGTTTACATTCCTTCTACTAACAAAGTGATTGTTGGTAGAGATGTCATTTTTGATGAGGGAAACATTCCAAAGGTGTCTTCAAGCATGATTGATGGTAAAGTAGATGGATCTAACATTCTTGATGTTGATGAGAAGGATCCTACTTTGGATGGTGGTGATGATGGACCTTCATCAAGTCAAAAGCCAAGGAGAACATCAAGAGAAAGACAAGTACCTTCAAGGCTCACATATGATAAAAAGGGTAAGCAAGTAGTTTCTGGAAATTATGTTGCTTTCCTAACCTCTTTGGATGAGCCTATAAGTGTAGATCAAGCAAGGAAAGAAGAGGAGTGGATCGAAGCAATGGATCTTGAGTATCGATCTCTTATGAAGAGTGGAACATCTTTTGGAAGATCTTCTTGTGTACATGGAGCTATGCAAGTGGATGGATGTTGTCTTGCTGTAAAATCAAGTAATGGATCTGGAAAACAAATTTTGTTCAATGACTTTGATGATCAAGTTGAAGATCAAGAGGTTGATCTCAAAGCGCTTCAACTAGTCAAAAGGGAAGTTGGCAATTTGGAGCTAGTCAAGAGCATCAAAGGAGAGGTAATTGGCAAGGGTGTTATGGATCTGTTTTTGCAGCATATTGAAGACTCAATTAAGGTCAAAGTAGCAGCAAGGAAGTGTTGTTCAAGTTTACTTTACTTGTTCTATCTCATGATTGAGCAATTTCATGTGGATGTGTGCAAATTGTCAAGATATGGCAAAACTAGCTACATTGGTGAGCATTGTTTTGATGTTGGATTTGTACTAGCATTCTTGGCTGATTTTACTGATGGAAATGAAGCTATTGGAGGTTCATTATGTCACTCATCCATGGCTAAGTTCTCAAGTTTTGAGCTACTTGGTGCCAATACTTGGAGATTGTCAATTTTTGGTGAATTCATGGTCATTTTCTTGTGTCAAGTAGATCTTGAAGATGGACTAGTGCAAACTACTTGGTTTATGGAGTCATGTGGTGCTGGATTTGCATCATTTATGTACTCACCTACTCATGGATTTCCAAGGTTTGATGGTTTCTTGTGGCAAGATGAAGATGGAGGCTCATTCATGGAGTATCATGGTGGATACAAGGCAACAAAGGACAAAGGAGGAGGAGACATGCAAGCAAAAGTTGATCACTCACATTTATTGTTTGTTTGCTGTATTTTTTCAAAGAGTTCAGAGTTGGAAGCATGGTGGAATCATTTCATTTACATTCTATTTGATTCTTCATGTTCTAGTCACATTTTTACATGTAAAATTGATGTAAGAAATAGTGAAGCATCCCAAGTGGACACTATTCTCTATATCAATTATGGTTGTTTCTATTTTGAGCATTACATGATCATTGAAAGAAGGTCTATTCTTAGGAAGAAGATCATTCTTATGATGGATCAAAGTTCTATTGGCAAAAACTATGCTAGGAGCATTGGAAGCTAGGAAAGCGAGTTTTGAGGTACATCATTGGAACTCGAGATTTTGGCATATTGTATGAGGGATCATCACCTAATCTTTTTGGATTTTCAGATTTGGACTATGCTGGAGATGTAATGGATAGGAAATCCATTAGTGCTTATTGTATTTTCATAGGTGATGGAGCTATATCATGGATGTCAAAGAAACAAGCCACTATCTCATTGTCATCTAGTGAGGCCAAGTACAAAGCTCTTACACATTGCACAAAGGAGATGGTATGGATCAAAAGGATGATCAAGGATCTTCACTTGTTGGATTTTTCAGAGAGCCCAATCATCTTTTGTGACAATCAATCAGCCCAAAGAATGGCATCCAATCCTATCTTTCATGCTAGGAGCAAGCATATTGAGATACAATATCATTTTGTGAGGGAGCGAGTCATTGCAAAGGAGGTGGAGCTTCAACATGTGTCTTCAAGGAATGTGTAGCTGATATCTTCACCAAAGAATTGGGAAAAGACTTGTTCATGAAGCATAGGACTTCACTTGGAGTATTATCAAAGTCTATGCTAAAACTAGTTGAAGAGGGAGTGTGAAAGATTCAACTAGTTTCATCACATTTTGCAATATTTCCATATTTGGCATATTGAGGCCAAAACTTGTTTTAGACTTAGAGGTTGACTTTTCAAAGTTCATTAGTCTAAATTTCATTTGAATAAACACTTTTTGAAAGTGTGGGAAAGATAGAATACGAGTTTGAGTAGATTCAATTTGAATAAGTTGGGTACATTGAATCTAGACCCAAAATTGGTAGGGTTAGCATTTTGGTGTATCCTTGGTCGCTTGCTAAAACCAAGTGCTTATTGTTGCCAGTCTTTATCAAAAAGCTGCTTTTCGCAATTTGTCGCAATTTGATCAGAATGTGTTATTGCTATAGCACCTGCTTTGGTAAGACTATCAAAAACTAGGGATTTCTCAGAAGAACAATGAAATGATGATAAACAAACAGGTGGAAGGTAGGGTGGAGGTGGTGACATTGGTAGATGGTGTGAACAATAGGCATGAGGATGGGCGCAGAAGTATGGCAAGAGGCCGGTTGAAAGATCCTGATTTTCCAATGCTTGTGTTTTCCTTTCTGAAGGATCTTCATCGTGACTGGGGTACTTCTTTTGATTGAGTCTCTTTGGATTACTCATCTGTCTTCTTAGCCTTGTCGTTGTCGACTTTGGGTTTGTGACCTTGGTTGTCGATTTTGCTGATGTTGTTGCAGGCATCGTAACTGCTCCTAAGTTAAAAGGAAATCTCTCAAACTCACATGAATCATGTGAGTTTGGCCCTTTTCCTAATAAACCATTAGATTGAAGTTCATTTAGTTTGAAGGGCTAGGATGCCATTGTAAATAGGCCAATGAGAGCCAAGATGGCCCTCCCTTCTCAACTATATAAGGAGACCATTTTCCATTGTAGACATCTTCCATTCTTCTTAATAAAGCTCTCTCTCTCTCTCTCTCTCTCTCTCTCTCTCTCTCTCTCTCTCTCTCTCTCTCTCTCTCTCTCTCTCTCTCTCTCTCTCTCTCTCTCTCTCTCTCTCTCTCTCTCTCTCTCTCTCTCTCTCTCTCTCTCTCTCTCTCTCTCTCTCTCTCTCTCTCTCTCCCCAAGGGTGATTGGTGCATAGCTATGGGTAGGCGCTCGAGCCCCCATAGCCCCAACCATCCTTGGGGAACTCTCTTCTCTCTCTAATCTCTCCTTACTCTCTCTCTTATGTCCTCTCTCTAAACTCTCTCTATCTCTCTATCTCTCTATCCTCTCTCCTCTCTCTACACTCTCTCTCTCATCACTCCTTCTATCTCTCTACCTCTCTCTATCTCCTCTCTCTACCTCCCTTCTCTCTCTGTTGCTATGCAGGTGCGCACAGGCGGCTCCCATTGAACGGACCCCTATACTACAAACGACGATTCCAAGCAATAGATCATTTCTATCAGTTTTTCTACTGTGTATGCATAAATGCTAGTGTTGTTTGTGTATATATATATTGTTTCTTTGTTGAATGAATCATATTGACTTTACAATCAGAACTTAGGCGCAGGTTTACGAGCATGAAAAACTGAGCGACACACATTTTGTCAGGATCTTCGTATTTTTTGCATTCTCTCTCTTTGGGATTTTTACGTTTTTTTGCAATTTTCTAGTAGAGTCAAAAATGCAGATATGTGTAGATTCATTGATTCTGTAGATTGTCGCAATTTTCGCAAAATGTTGTAATTTCAAAAACTGAAAGCACATTTCCGCATCCTTGCAAATACTAGCTGCAGTTGAGGCACAAACAAGCAGTTCGCTTCGAGAAGTGGACCGAGAAGAAAGTCAAGTAGCCACGAACTGACAATGGCGGAGAATATATCTCCAACTGATTTGTTGATTTCTGTAGTAGTCATTGTATCCTTCATAGGAAGACTACAACATACGCACCACAACACAATGGTGTTGCAAAGAGGAAAAACAGGACTCTCATGGAAGCAACAAATTGCATGATGGCCTACTCAAAGGCATCAAGATCACTGTGGGATGAAGCAGCGCGAACGGAGGATATGGGCTGCTACAAGCAAGAACAGTCTAAAAGATTGTAGTTGCTGAAATAGACTCACAGCTCAAGCGTTCTCACTTATAGGATCTTAAAAATTCATTCATACCCAAATAAAATGAGTACAGTCCACCGAAGAGATTAGAAGAGATGTGGTATTACTGTAAACTAGATTCAGAACGAAGTTTACTTCAGAATGTAAAAATGATAATGCAGTGTGATTATGCAAGTTCCTTAGGTGTCAAAGACAGCCATCGGTTGATCAGATACTAAGGAGTTGTTGACGTCCGTGATCTGATCAAAGTGAGTGAACAAGCATGAACAATTAGTAAGAATGTAGTCAAATCACAACATCATACATCTACGTTAAACACAGATGAAGAACGTGTTGCTTCTATAATACAATGAAAGCTTGAACAACACTGAATACGTTACAGTCTAAAAAGTGAGGCGTAACTTGGATGCTCGATATCATTCGCTTTGTTGGCAGAGCATCACGTAGAGTGCGTGATGAAGATGTATTTATACACCGCATTCATGTATCTAATCACAATAAATGTTTGTCACCTAACTAAGTATTTGACTTGTAGTCACAGAATGATAGTTGTACAATGAATACATGGTCAGACGATTCGGGATCATTGACGTGGACGAGAACATTGTATATTTTCTCTCACTTCTCATATTTCGGGAAGTGGCTGGAGACGTTTCTCCTTGAAATAGAAAGCTTCCCATTTTTCTCTCTCTTCGCCTTTTTGCGAAAAACCCAAAGGTGTTGAAAAACAGTTCATTTGTTGAAGTGACTGTTTTGTCACATTTTTGGAAAAATGCAAACTATGCGACAATTCGTTCATTTCTGCAGACTGTTGTAAACAATAGTGTATTTCGGTAGACTGTTTGGAGATAGTGACTTTCTTGAAGTTGTCGATGAAGTCGTGCACTTCGAACACTTCGGGCAGAAGTAGTTGAGTCTGTTGCTCGTCGAAGTAGTCATAAATTCAAACTTTCTGGATAGAAGCAATTGAGTGAACCAACAGTCGAAGTCATCGAAGATGTCGGACAAGTCGGACACTTAGAAGTTGTTTAGTGAACTGTCGGTCGAAGTCATCGAAGATGGCCAGGTCTTCGATGTTCTTCAAATAACATGACGTTCGAATGTTGAAACAGATGGGAATAAATACCCTTTGTTATGATGTAGATTAGCCGGGAAGTCGATGAAGTCGACTTCGAGTAATTCGGTCGTGATTCCTGCAGGTATCATCAGATGAGCTCCCATGCTGCCCTTTCAGAGTTTTTCTTGCCATTAAAAAATTTCAAGGTGATAATTAATTTTGTGTTCTTATTTGTTTTAGTTGGTAGTTTGTTTTAGTTACTAAAGTGATGATTTATGCTTTTTACAGCCAAAGCGGGTGAAGGGTGTGGATGCAATTGATTGCTCGCCAAATTTTTTAATGCATCTTGAGAGGGCCAAACAAGAGCGCATGAGAATCGAGATTTGTAGTAACATGTCTGCCCTGTCTGAAGAATTTAAAACCTTCATGAATAATGATCCCACAATAAACCCTGTGTACTATAAAGTCTATGTTGGAGGTGTACAAGAGATGGTATCTATTCTGCCGCGGAAGGATTACAGCCTTGTCATTGTTGATATTCCTTACGGATTTCGATTGCCAAATTCTATAATGATGAAAAACAGATATCAAAGACGGTTGCAAATTTCAAGGTATTGACGACAGCTCCTTTATGGAGATTCATTGTTTTTCAAAGTGCTGCATAGATAGCATCAGTGCTTGCATCTTTAAAAGAACACACCCATGGAGCTGAAAACATGATGTGGTGAGTTTTACTTGATAAAGTTTTGGGAACGTAAAATAAATATATTTGCTTACAAATATATTTTTTCGAATAAAGAAATATATGTGCGAAGAAAAGAAAATATCTGCTTATAAATATATTTTCTGCAGGCACAAAACAAATATAAGCTATGCACAAGGTCGAGGCTTTTGAGCTCATTTGAAATGATTAGCATTGGTTACTTTGATGGTCTGGAAATGAAGCATGCAAAGTTTCATTGCAATGAAGACTCCTCAACGCCTAATAAATAGGCTGATTACCTTATTTTCAAACCAGAATGGATGGTTGCTGGATCTATTTGTTGGAACAGGTATTAAAAATTGTCGTTACATTTTTAACATTGATTTATTTTTCAAATATTATTGTGAATATGAGTGATAAAAATGCATCGGTTTATGTAGGTACTACGACATTATGTGCTATAAAATCCCGAAGAAATTGCGTAGCCCTGGAACTTGATGAAACCCAAGCGCGGTATATTGAAATGCGCATGTGGCGGCCCTGCATGAGCTTCCAGACGAAGATCATGAGGTTGGATGTCGGGCTCTTGCTTTAAATGATAAGTTTCAACGTGCATCTTTGGAGCCCATGCCTCCGATTCATTGTGAGGAAGTTGAATTGGGAGGTTTAGTTGACGAAAATACTTTAGAAGAGGCAAATCCTTCAGATGAAGTTATTGCATCCCAAGAGGATAAAACGGCCGAAAAAGATGACCAAGTTTTAGATATTTAGAATATCTTGATTTGATACATTTCAAGGCCTTTTGAATATTTGTCTTGAACAAATATTATTCAATATAACATTGTTTTGTATCGATTATTGTGTGAATAAGTGTGAGTTTTATGAAATTATCATTAAGATAATCTTGTTATAGTAAAAAAATTTCTTTGTAGTAATCATTAATATGGTCATGTCATAGTAGCATTACAATAAAATTTGAATATACTACAATGTAAATTACTTCTTACATATTTAAAATTTTCATTGTGTCTTGCACATATTTTATATTAGAATTTTATTAACAAATGATGTAAATGATATATTTTTTCATTTATATCAAACATTAGCAGTTTAAAGAATGTATAATATTCTTTAAGACGTGATAAAACTTATTCAACATGAATTTGTTTTTAGTGTTTTTTTAAAATGTTGAAGTCTTTTAATAGTGCAAAATATAGACTAATTTTAGAAATTCAATTAATCCTATTTGAATTATCTAACAAAAATTTTGCATAGTTTTCAATTTTTTTGGAATTTGTTATTAGCAAAATATTTTAACTGCTAAAACTTATATAAGTTTTATCACCTTTATTTTTGAAAATATGTGATTTTTAAATATGGTGAGCATAAATGTGTTTTAAAAAATAGCTTGCACAAAATACATGATTTTTTTATTTCATGCATTTTTTTCACTATTATTCGAGAACCTCGCAATATTACCCACTCAACTCACAATGGTGTTATGAGCAAACATGTGAAAAAACAAGAAATCTAAACATGACAGAACTAAGCCTACTCATCAAAGCCCACAACCCGGGCCACGTAAAACGTAGAAAAAATAGTTGTGATAAAGACATGGCAGGCTAGCAGAGAAAAGTATGAATGCCCCACAACCCAGGCCAGACAATGTCGCCACAGTGAAATCTAAGAAACATGAATAAAGTGCCCACAACCCGGGCCAGGTAAAGAAGCTATGTAGGAGGCCTAGGCGGCCGTGTAGGAATGTCGATCTCGTCATCAAAATCAGAATGATGGATCTGCTGAAAGAACTCCGTGATAGCAGACTGGTGTGGAACAAGCGCAGCAGACAACAACGGGGAAAGCAAGGAGTCTCAGAGGAGCAGCATCTCACGAAGCATCAGACCCAAGCAACGCTGATCAAGGTGGTGCATGAATGACCGTAGTTAATGTAGCCCATCCCTGTACATGCAGTATTACCTCCCAGGTATCTCATAATAAACTAGGCAACAGAGGAAGTGGTTCTCGTCCTCAATCTCATGAATAGTACAAAAAGTACAAATGCGCTCCTCTCGTGGAATGTCAGCCACTCGGTCCTATCTCTATACGCAATTGATGATAAGACTCTAAGTTGGCCGATGTGATATCGCAATGCATGAGCAATGAAGAGAACTCCAAGATACGTGTACGAAGAGACCACCTCCACAAGTGCAGAGTCGTAGAAGAATTTGAAACCACGCATAGTAGGTATGTTGGTGTGAAAAACCATGACCTTCGTCTTGGCCAAGTTGAACTGGAGTTTCCATGTGCTACAAAATTTGTGCAAAGCATCAAGGGGTCTCTGAAGCCCCTCACGGGTGGGAGAAAGCAACACGACATCATGAGAGAGAGAGAGAGAGAGAGAGAGAGAGAGAGAGAGAGAGAAAGAGAGAGAGAGAGAGAGAGAGATTAGTAATGCTCTCTTTTTTTGCGTGTGAGGGTAGAGAACGAGATGAAACATAAATTAGAATATAGAGCACTATTTGAACTTAGGAGTGATCATTACTATTTGATAATCAACGTTAGATAATATATTGGATAGTGTTATACAACAAAATCTAGATTAACGAGTGATTACTAATTAGCATGAGATTAATGTTAGAAAGAGTTGAGACCATGCCAAGGGATGTTACATGACCCTTGAGTCTTGACTATCAATGTATGTACTATGTAGTACAAAACATGACCATGGGACTCCAGAGTTGCAAATGAATCATAATAATAGGTGGTACTCCATAGTTTTAACTCTCGAGCTTGGATTCAAGATTGATTGTTAATTAATTATATTCTACATTGCAATTTACATACTAAAATAGCACTTGCTTATGCCATAATAGAAGGCTAGAAATTTTCCTCCTCAAAAAAAAAAAAAACTAAAAACCGATTTGCCAATTCTTTCCAAGGTTGCCGATTCTTTCCCGTTTTGAAAAGGCCCACAAAACATTGATTGTACCCATATCACGTCATTGGCTACTTGCAGAAAACTTGTACCCACTTGGTCATTTGCAGTCTTAGTTCATCCTGTTTCTTCTTTATGCTGTTAGTTTGGTTGTCTTTCCCATGTCATGTCATTGGCTACTTGCAGAAAAATTGTACCCACTTGGTCATTTGCCATCTTAGTTCATCCTGTTTCTTATTTATGCCGATAATTTGGTTGTCTTTCCCTTAATAAACTATACACCCTCCACAGACTACATTGATTAAATTTGTTAAAACAAGGAAAAGTTCCACTAAAAATTCCATATCAACATTTGGAGCACCCACAAATAACATCTACTTGGCAAGGTCCACTTCAGGCGTGCATTTACTCGTGTGGCAATGGAGAGATTATAACAGTTTCTGCCGTTCAGTATCGGGCATGGAGAGATAATTGTCAGAAGACCATGATGAGACAATTCGGCACACATTGGAAGAATTTCATTGTGGTATATGTTATCATTCCTAGCAGCAGCAAGAAGTAGAATTTTTTGTACGCAAAGGAAGTTACTGGTACCAGTCAACTGACTGAAACATACTCCAATTGCAATACCAACATCCTTGTATTGGAGTAGGGCCATAATGACCAGTGTATAAATATGGGCAAATCACAGAATTTAGGAAGTCTGACCAATTATCAACTTTGCAAAGACATCTAACCTGTTTCTGTATTTTCCTTGGATACATTTAAAATTTGTTGGAGGTTATGCAGTACAGGTATAATCAGAAACATCAGAAAAGAATATGTAAAATATGCTATTTTTTGAAAGCATAATATGATCAGAAACCTCAGAGAAAAGAATCTATAAAATATGGTGTGTTAAAAATCTACGTTCATGCTTTAGCCCCTTTTTTCCATATTCATCTCCGTGTAGCAGCTTCTTCCAAGGTAACATTTTCACTGCCTTTCTCTCCATTTGCTGGTGGCAAGTTTGTGTCAAATCGTAATAGCTGGCATTGTGCGTGGTGCTGCAACAACTGGTCAGCAAGCACTAATGCCACCATTGCCTCAACCATGGGAACAGCTGCAAATATAGACAAAGGTGTCACTTTCTCTCTCAGACATATGCACACACACACTCTGCACTTTAACCGTGCCTTTCATTTTTCTATGGACCAATATTAGAAACTGTCCAAATTGAACACTTTCATCATCTTAAACAACTATAAGCCTTCATTCCGCCAAAACAGAACATGCCAACCATTGGAAAAAATAATTTCTACATCAAGACATAGAATTAATGAACCGTCCACGGTTCACCACGGTTCTGAGAACCGTACGGTTCACAAATTTTTTTGCCTGGAACCGTAGTGAACCGTACAGTTAGTAGTTTTACATAATTTATTAATTTTGTTTTTGTTTCCCACCCCCAAAAATAGCCCAAAAACTGCCAAAAAAAGTTTGTGACATCTGTGAAATCTGGTTCATTCTGTGAAATCATTTGTGAAATCAGAGGACCATTTGTGAAATCTGTGAAATCTGGTTCAATCTGTGAAATCATTTGTGAAATCAGATCCAAAAATCTGTGAAATCTGGTTTGATCTGTGAAATCAGAGGACCATTTGTGACATCTGTGTAAAATCTGTGAAATTTATGAAATGGGGACCAAAAATGACTTGGGAGGGGTTTTGGGGGGAAATTGGGAAAAAAATAAATAAATATTAATCAATTAATTAACTACAGGAACCGTACCACGGTTCATGAACCGTGGTACGGTTCCCACGACGGTTCCCAGGACCCACGGTTCTGAGAACCATGGGTTCTATGCATCAAGATAATATAGCAGATGGTGCTCCATATGAAAAGGAACTTAAATAAACATGCTAAAGAACACCTCTTGGGACAACACAAGGATCGTGTCGCCCTCGTGCCCTGAATTCTGTCTCATGTCCTTCCCGAGTTACGGTCTTTTGTAATGTCTGCAAGAATAAAATTCAGCAATTTATACTTGTATACGAGTTATTTACTGTCAACATTATATACGTATGAATTATCTAAATTGTTGCTGTATGACAAAAGAGACTAAATCAACTAGCAAAACACACGTCCAGAAAATGTGTTCAACTTCTTTAAATTTACACTACAGGCAATTGATAAACAAAAACAGCATCAATATGACAAAAACAAGCATATGGGTCACTTATAAACAATATGAGCATGAAAAGATAAAATAAGCATTAACTTAGCAAATAGCAATAACATCAAGCAGACACTTGTATAACTAGCAGCATAGCATTTAGGAATGCCACACTTGATAGCTCTAGCTTCGCCAAGACATACAGATTTCCACGAACCGCGCTCCAAATTGACCGATCGTTCAGAGCTGGTCCGAACGCGGAAAAAAAAACCCGATTCATTCTTGATTACGAGATTTAATATTTTGTACGTCCTCAAGGTTTCCTTGCTCCTTCGGATGGCATTTGCATTCTGGGTGTTCCTTTTAGGTCTGTTTCCTTCAGCTCTGCTTTTCTTGGTGAGGCTCTCCAGGAGGATGTTGCTCATTCAGATCTGCTTCCCCGGTTGGGCGACACTCAGGTCGCGTTTGGCATCTTGACGTCTTGCTTTATCCAGCGTCCTTATCTGCTGCGGACTTTCCCCCCTACTCCGGACTTTTTGCATCTCCTCTCTTCCTTTGACAGCTCTCTTATGGATGTCTTTTGGCCGCCTTTTGGGCCCTGGTTCTTTGGATGGTGTGGAGACCCTTTCAGCTCGGAACCAGGCTCAGTTACCCATTTCTTGTGGTGGTGTGGGTCTTTTCTCTATGGTTTCTTCTGCTCCTGCAACTTTTCTTGGGAGCTGGGCTCTTGTCGCCCCTACTTTGTCTTCTCAGTTCTTTTCTGGCTTTCGCCCTCTCTTGGCGGATTGCATTGCTCATGTGGATGCGGTTCTCTGCCTTTCCAGCGCCTCCTCATCGTTGCGCGAGAGCTCCTCCCCTTCTCTACCCAAGCTTGTCTTCCTCCTTTTGAGCAACTCCTCACTTTCAGCTCAGATCACCTGCAAGAGACCCTCTTGGAGCGCGTGCACAAGCATACCCTTTCCAGCATGCTCTCTGAGGCTCCTTCGGCGTTGCATCGAGCTCGGCTTCTTTCTTGTGCGGGTTCTGGTGCCGGGGCTTGGCTGTCAGCTCAGCCTGTTATTCCTTCCTTCCGGTTGTCTTCGGCCATCTTCACCACTGCTCTTCGTCTTCGCTTGGGGCTTCTTCATCCTTCGGTCTTGGGTCTCTCCAGGTGTGTTTGTGGTCACTCTATTGATGCTCTTGCTATCCACCTCTTCCGCTGCCCTTCTGGGAGTGAGCGCACAGCTACGCATGATGTTGTCAAAAATGCAGCGGCCGCTATAGCCAGAGATGGAGGATTCCATGTCCTCAAAGAGCAGTCTCATGTACTTCCTTCTTCCGCCTCCCACTCTTCCCGCAGGCGTGTTGACATTGTCCTCTCTCAGGATGGGCTTCGTACTTTGGCAGATGTTGTTGTTGCTGATCACACGCGTGGTGACCTATTGCCTCGCTCTGCCTTCACACCAAGAGAAGCGGCAGGTGTGGCAGCACAAGAGAAGGAAAAAAACTACTCCGACAGGCACCCCACTGATGCTTTCCTTCCCTTGGCTATTGAGACTTATGGCACCTTGCATCGACGCTTTGAGGATTTTATTCACATGTGTTCTCATCAGGTGGCAGAGCGTCAAGGTATTCCTGGTTCTATTCTCGTGGCTTCTTTCAAACAACGTGTTTCCATTGCCCTGCAACGTGCTCAGGCCCTATCTATTCTACAACGGGCGACGGTGGCTGGGTCTGCTACATCTCATCTCCCTTCATTAGCCGACTCACCACCTCTTCACTTTTCTGATCTGCTGCAGTCAGTTGGCAGACTCCCACGGACATCATCATAGTTTATGCACTTTTATCTTTAATCTTAACTTTACTGCAAGCTTCGCTCTTGTTTGAGCCTACTTTTGTTTAGACTTCCCCTTCGGGGTGTATATATCTTTTTCATCAATGTACCTACTACTTTTTCCTATGAATAAATGCACCAGGGTGTTTTTATCACTTTTGGTTCGCTAAGACAATAATTAGCAGGAAGACAGAACACAGTACAACTGCTGGTCCCTTTTCTTTAATGGGCTCAGCAAGAACGCAAAATTTATGTAGAAGGCTGATCCCAACCTTTAACGCAAGGAATTGACCTTCACGAAGCAATTAAGGGTCTGATCGCTGCTATATGGTTCCCTCAGCTAGCTGTCAACTCCACTCCATTGCACAAATGACACAAGAGAAAGATTGTCCTCTTGCAAGCAAGACAGCTATGATTTGACTAGATTTATTTCTCGTCACATGAAGCTAACAAGTATTTTAAACGCAGGTAAAGATAGATGAATAATTTGCTGCCAATTCAGCAACCACCACCTGTAGGAGTCAATTTTCAGAAGTAAATGATGCACACCTTTTTTTGTGGTAGCCAGTGCTGCATACTCCTTCCTGCCTTTCAATCTCTCCACTGCGTTGCATGGCAACCGGTAATGGTAACCACCAGTTACGCCGTTTTTTTACTTTTCTCTTACAAGATAGGCCTCCGAAGAAAGCAACGATTTCCTACGTGGCACCTTTCTGCATGCAACACCCGCAGATACCTCGGCAAACATTTGCTTGCCTCCACTCAACATACCATGCGCGTTAGGTTTCTCCCCTTCTACAATCTGCCACCGCAGCTCCGATACCAGTTGTTAGGAACCTGTCTCCGCAAGCTCCTCACTCCAAACTAGCCTGTGTAGCATGAGGCTCCAAACCACCATAGACGGGAGACCACTACCTGCTACTTGATATCTAATATTCTTGGTACGTCAAGGTTGATGGGACCTTGATCAATTCTCCAAGCATCTTGCCCATCAAGATCTCCAAATTTAGCCAACCCAGTGGCCTGATAACTTGCTGCACAACAGATATGATTATCAGAAACTATCAAATCTGCTGATCAAATGACACTCTAGGCAACTGGACCATCCGAGATTACGTTTGGTCCACTACCAAGCCCTAACTCAGGGAAGGGTAATCTGGCTATGTGACACCTAGGAAGAACAAGAGTCATGAAATCCTATAGGACCAGAAGCAGGAAAAGATGTTCGCAAGAGAGAGAGAGAGAGAGAGAGAGAGAGAGAGAGAGAGAGAGAGAGAGTGATTGGCAGCAAGAAACCAACGGCCAATTCATTCAATAATGGTTGTTTTATTAATGAATCTTCACAGTCAACTTCAAAATCTGTTCTTGCATCATGATGGCTGCTGCTGACAATAGAGAGAAACAAGATCTTGTTTGTACAGCATGCCCATCTCGATATCCCCAGCAGCCTGGGTAATATCCTATATCCCCAAGCCCTCCAATATGTCGGCTCTGTCAACCTCCAACGCCAGCAATTGGTCCTCATCTCACTCCCTCCTCGACTTGTTGCCAAGTTAACTTCATCTTCTCAAACCCTCATGCCTTGATCTTATCAAGGACACAAAGGTTAAAATGCACAAAGATCAACATGTCAAGGGTGGAAGGCTTCAAACTATTTCTCCTCTTGGTATGGATCAAGGAGAAGGTATTTCAGTTTCTCTCACAAGGAGAGGGTGTCCTCCCCTTGCTAAGGATCTTGATTGCAAACCTCTACAACTCAGGTGTGGATGCTCCAAAGGACTCCCACCAACACACACATGTCGACCTCTGAGATGCCAAGCATGCCACTGACCGACCAAATGACCCTTGCCCATTCTGTACATGTCCATTTGATTTAACGATGTTTCTTCATTTGCAAAATTTCAATTGAAGTATCTCCACAATCATTTTCCATCCCTTGTCAACCTCTACATCGGACTCTTGCCCCAAATCCGACCATTGTCAAGGCTCTTTATCACACGCATTCAAGCGGTATCAAAAGAGATACATAACTATATTCCATCAACCATCCGGTCCATCGACTCATGGCTTGAATAACTTCACAATATTCTTTGCCTCCTCCCAAAAGAATGGACCAAGGATTTTATGCTCAATGTCTCTCCCAACCTCAGTTGATGAGGACTTCAAGTTATGCCACTCCTGATGGACCACCGATGAACAACCGCCTAAGGGCACTTTTACCTCCAAGAGATTTGCAAGCACAATGTAGATGTAGGCAAAGCATGTTTTAACCGGCTTCAAAAGCTCACGTTTGTTCTTTTTTCAAAAAAAAACCCAGCACCCTCTGCTGACATGTGATGAAAGTCACTATTTTACGTGCCTTTTGCAAAATAGGAGCTACACAATCTAGTGCTCAGTAGCATCTCACCAGCACGCAAAAAATTGTTGGCATTATCCAGCACAGCTTGTACCACATTGTGCTCTCCTGCCTTGCCAATGATTTCTTTCAAATGTTGATAGATTTACGAACATGATTTTGTCAAAGCACTAGCATCCACACTGCATAGAAAGATAGAGCCATAGATACTAGTAATAACAAAGTTAATGATAGGTCGTCTGCGTGTGTCAAACCAGCCATCACATACGATAGTGCACCCATATTTTACCCACTTATCCATTACCATTTGCAGCTCCCTCTCATAAGCAATTGTCTCCTCCCACAACTCTTTCACCCTGATAGCCTCATAAGAAGGGGCTTTCACTGAACCACCCACCTTTCCTGCAGTTCTCAGCATATCCCAAAAGTATCTGCTCTTGACTACGTTGAAAGGAATCACATTAGCATAAAAAAATTTCCCACAAGCCATCCAAAATTTTTCTCTTTTCAGATGCGGCTACACCTCGACCTCTCTTACATGAAGGCCCTGTAAAAGCATCCATGGATGGACTGTGCTCCCTCATGAACTTGATCCTCGTTGCTACTGACATCTGGATACTGCAATCTCAATGCTTGCACCATGTTGACAGGTGCTTTTTCACATTTATCCACTCCACATCCTGTTGTCCCAAGCAAATGTGACACAATAACAGCATTTCATCCATTTTCATGCCTCCACCTCCCTCCCTTGCTTAACAGCTTCCCCAATAATCGCAACATTCTCCGACACATTAGACTTTGGCTAACGCATTTTCAGAATTGATAAACTTGTGAGCTTAAGGTCTGAAAATTGTGCAAAAAACCCAAAACCTGCAACTGTTTTTCACAAAATATCTGGCCAAGTAGATGGGGATGTGAATAGCTAGGATGGGGCATCCTAGAGTGTAGAAGACTGCCTCCAAGTCTCACTAAAATCTGATCAATGACCAAATAGGATTGATCGATTATGTAAAGTTCCTTCAAAACCTGTTGTTTTGCACCACTGCTTGTGTCACCTGAACCAGGCTTAGGTTTAACTTGGTCAGGAGATTTAGCATCACTTCCAATCAACAAAGTCATAATCCTATGTGCATACTTGACACTTGTCATGCTCTTGTAGGAGAAGGCTGGAATGGCCTAGACTTAAAGATGATGGCCTAAGATGGCGTACTTGTGGCACTAAAACCCCTAGGCCAAAGTTGTATACATTGATGTCAAACTATGGAGGGGCACACGCTGCCCATATGCAGAAGCACCTACAGGCTCCAAGCGTCTAGCAATGTCTTTGAATGGGCCCAAGGGGCCCAAGGTGGTCCATGTAGCTTCCCCCTCTCCGAAGAATGTTGTGCTCTAATCCTCACTACATCATCCATCTACATGCAAATAGTAATGCCTCATGTGCAACTCACATGCTTTGTAAACTCCACGAATGTGCATGCTGCTGAAATATGTGATGGATACTAGCTATTGTTAGCATTAGACCATTTTGTTGACATGACCTACAAGATGTTTATCACAAATATGTTACTACACCTCATCATCTACGATACTGTTTGCATTGCACTCATCTTGTTGCATGATTATGTATTTCCCTTTTTCTTCTCTCTAAAGTTAGAAAGTACATCAAGACATCAAGTACGATTCTGAAACACTCAAACTTAGGCTATCATTTACAGTCGTGCAATTCAAGCAATCAAAAGACAAGTTGCTTACGGTAATAGTTGAAGTAGGTTTGAATGCAACTCTCATAACTATAGTTTCACCATTGGATATTCCTCCCTGTCAAGAAAAGGAGACGTCAGCTTTCTCAACAAGAACAACTTAGGTTGCTGCATAGTGTAAACAGTACCAAAGTTTGTTAAATGCTACACCTCCTACCTACTATCGTTGCATCCAATACATAATCTTATGGTTGCCTGAACACTTCAAATTGATCTTACAACAAAGCAAATAACCAAAGGCTTTACAAAGATTATATTGCAAAAGCTTCAATCTCACTAGCACTTCACATGTAACCAGGCATGCCTTCAAAGGCCATTTTGATTGTCCAAAGTTGAGCTCACAGGAACTATTAAAACTACAGTGTACAAGCAAGATTCACTAGCCAGTTCATGATCTGCTGACAACCTGGAATTATAACCTACACATTTGAATTATTTCTTCAAGGACCCATCAAACTTGAAATTGGGCCATATTAAGCCAAACCATAGTTGCACCGAAACGCGATTCTGGGGCTGAGCGTTTCGGAAATCGCGTTTCTGAAAAACGTGATTCTCAGCCCAGAATCGTTCCAGAAATGTTCATTAAAAAAAATAATAAATAAAAATTTTTGAACACCTCTTCACGGCCAGAATCGCGCCAGCCGTGGAGGTGTTAATTTTTTTTGTTTTGAGCTGTAAGCATCGGATCTTGGCGTGTGGATAGTCGACAGGCATCTACTCAGCGATACGAAGGTGGTGTGCACGGTGCCAGGGGGATCTAAGCTTCGTGGAGATCGAAACGATCAGTTTTCGATTTTTGGTTAGTGTAGACTTGTTTTTTTGCAAGTGGTGACATTGAGCTGTAGGCAACCAAATCAAGCGCAGTTTGGCTTTAGACCACCTTTCTTCATGCCCACGGTGATTCCTACGGGGTCAGTTTCAACCATTACGGCACACCTTGCGAAATTTGAACACCACAATCCAAATGCTTGTTTTTTTTTTTGCCATTTTCAGAAAATGGCTTCTGGGCAACCGATTCAGGTGGTGTCTGAGCCTAGAATGCATTTCCACATGCCCGCACAGACTCCTGTGACCTCTGTTTTGCCCGTCTATGTCCGTAGCACAAATTTCAATTTTCTTGCCCTAATTCCATGTTTTTTAGGGTTTAGGGTTAGAGCATCGTGCAAGCATCCGCCAGTAGCATGGTTTAGGCCTGCACTGGACTCATAGACGCCTGCAAGGACTCCCATGCTAGCGTCAGTCGCCCGTTTATGCTCGCACTGGAATTATTCTATCCCTCGCCCTGTCTCGTGTGTTTTTTGGCAGTTGCTATGATCTTGCTAGAATCAATGTGACGCGTGCTCGGATGTGTTCAGCTTTGTTTTAGGCTGGTAATGTTTTTCAATGCAATGTGTTTTCTTCTACTGAACGGTTGTTTGCTTGTTTTTGTTCGCAGGTTTGATCTCGTGTGGACACGATGCCAGTGCAGGGCCAAGGCCTTTGGGGCGAGGTTGAGCTTACTGAGGGGGATGTGGCTACACACCATGTCTCGGGAGTTCGTAGATGGAGATGCTTGCATTGTGGTGGTCTCTTCACAGGATCACTTACCAGGGTTAGGGCTCACTTACTGAGGGTCAGAGGGCCGGGTGGGCGGGCATTGGGCATATGTGATTGCCCCAGGATTTCCGATGAGGAGAGACAGAGGTTGTCTATTACGTACGGGCACGGTGCTGCATCACAGGTTTCTGGACAGGGACAGGGACAGAGACAGGGACAGGGGGCAGGAGCAGCTGCAGGTTCCTACGTGGCGTGGATGCCACTCGAGGTGGTGACGCCATCACAGCCGATTTTATATGGGAGGTTATCAGAGATGTTATTGTTGACATTGGAGTAGAGCATGTGGTTCAGGTTGTCACGGACAACGCTTCGAACTGCAAGCAGATGGGAGAGATTATGACGAGGGAGCACCCCAGCATTGTGTGGACACCTTGTGCTGCGCATTGTATAGACTTGCTCATCCATGACCTGTGTGCACTTCCATGGATCAGAGAGGTATTGGTTTCTCCATTTGCTATGCTATCTTGATTGACGCCTGCTCCGTGCTGCTAAACACATCTCAACTACTGTCTAAATTTTTCACTGGATGTCTGTGTTGCAGGTCACTTCTACGGCCATGCGCCTGGTCACTTTTGTTACCAGGAAGAGGCGTGTGCTGGCCCTATTCTGCACCTTCTCGCACCTGAACCTGAAGCAGCACCCACACGCTTTGCCTTTTACTTTTTGGTGCTAGAGCGATTAGTATTAGTGAAGGACGCATTGCAGCGGATGGTTTCCAGCGAGTCCTTCCGAAAGTTCTTGGACGTCCCACATGCGGCGTTTTTTCCGGTCCACTGTGTTCGGTGAGCCGTTCTGGAGAGATGCTGAGGAGATTACTGGGGTCCTTCTACCCATTTTCAGAGTGCTACGCCTGGTAGACCGTGAGAGGTGCACTCTCGGCCTCATTTACGAGTTCATGGACCGCATCGACGAGGGGATTCAGACGTCAGCCTTGGTCAAGCACAGGTATGACTCTTCAGTGTCTAGTTTGTTGTTTCTCACTCAAGTCTGATTCGATTCTTTTATGCTATGGCAGCTATGGTTACATGATTGTTGTGATTTGCCTACTGCAGGAGGCGCGAGATCTCACGTATCTGGGAGGCCAGACGGGACTACTTCCACCGACCCATCCACGCCGTAGCCCACATATTGCACCCCTTGTGGCGCGAGACTCGGGATCGGGACGATCGGGAGCTGCACCGGGGATGGGTGGAGTACACGGAGCGCGTATGGCCTGGACCAGGTACGTGTGATAAATTGCTTGGTAGGCTAAGTACTGCAGTAGTGACTGTAGTGTGCTCATTGCTAGTGTGTGAATTCAAGAGGACTTACACGAGCCATGTTTTTTCTTCTGCCAACAGGTCCGATGCTCACTAACATTGCATACCAGCTGCTGATCTTTGAGCGCTAACAGTTTCCTTTCGATGGAGAGCAGAGTCGACGGAGGGAGGATATGTTGAGGCCTGTTTCATGGTGGGGCTACCATGGGCGCGGCACAGGTGACCTGCGACAACTGGCTGAGAGAGTCCTTGCAAAGGACTGTTAAGCAGGAGCTTGCGAGCGAAATTGGAGCACCTGGGCCTTGTATCACACGCAAAAGAGGAACAGGTTGTCCATCGAGCAGTGTAGGCGGTTGGTGTTTGTGAACACCAACCGCCGTATGCTGAGGCGCACACGAGGAGGGGGACAGATGCTCGAGGTGAGTCACATCATCACCCCCTGTTTCTTGCTGTGCTTTGACGAACTGAATTGCTTTTGAATTATGCAATGAATTGCTAACAACAATGTATTGTTTTTGGTTGCAGGTGAACCCTGACACTTGCTTGGTGGATTCGGCGGCTGCTGCTCCTCGGGCACCACCCACGTAGGAG
>MU834490.1:0-46578 GCA_029204225.1 Diphasiastrum complanatum | reverse complement strand
TTATTGCAATCATGCCAGGCCTTCCGTTGCTTTTTTTTCTGCAATTGGACAGTTGTTTTGGAGAGTATTGTTTTGACCCCAACCTGGCCTTTAAAACCACGACGATCGTGGACCAGCTACCACTATACCGGACCTACCATCGGCTATCAACAACGTCATTTGTCAATATAACCTGGTTGGAAAGATGGTATACCACACATTTGAGAAAGTATGCACATGGCATTCGGCCCAATTCGCTCGCAATCCATTTACCAATTGTGTGGTCCCCGATTCATCCATCAATAAGGACTCTCTTTCAATTATTTATTTCTTTCTTTTTTATTTCCTCTCCTGAGCAGCTCAACCTTCCTGTCCATTACGCCTCTTCTTCTCTCTTCCGCAACGGTTTCACATCCACGCACACTAATGCCAATGCCATACCGCAGGTGCCAAGAGACTGTCACCAAAATTGTAGTGGGGGCATGTTAGAAGATTCTAGCAAAGATTCTTCTAGCATATAATTCTAGTAAAGTTTCTTGTAACAATGAGATCATGCCGCCAAACTACACCAAGGACCGTTGATGAACAACCAAAAAGGAGTTTCAAAATTCAAATTCACCGGAAAAGCCAAAATCAGAAGATTAACAAGATTGCAGACCGACCAATGAGCAAAGACCAAGCCCAACGTTTCCTCAACAGATTTCACGACAATGGGAAAAGAAAAGCATGGCCGAGTCGGCTCAAGAGTTAGATCTATCAGTAATGTAATGTCAAACACCCTCAATCGGTGCATTGTACTCGCAAGCCAAAGGCACGAGAAATAGAGATAGATCTAAAATACTGATGGGCCAAAATAAGAAGGGACCCAAGTAGTTTTAAAATGCAATATGGATTTTTAAACTTTTAAGATACTCAAGTTGTTATGGCACATGGTTTGAGTGAACCAAAAACCCTAACCCTAACTTTGTCTATAGGTAGGGATGTGACACCATTTTGTAATCACTTTTCATTTGCAAGAATAGAGATTGAGAGAGAGAGAGAGAGAAGCAAAGCCTCCTCCTCCTCCTACCTTTTCTTTCTATGTAAAGCCCTCCTCTTTTACACTTGTATGTTTGATTGTGGATGCTTGAATGCTTGATTATTGTTTCTTAATCATGCTATCACAAGAAGAATGGTCATTAGCCCAAGCTTTCAATCACATAATCCACAAAATCACACAATAGTAAAATAGGAGTTAGAACCACATTTAGAGTGATCAATAAGATCCATAGGTAGGTCTCATTTCCATTGTTCCCCTTCCTTGAGAAGCTGAGCCCAAGAGAAGAAGGTTTAGAGCTCAAAGAGACATTCCAAGAGAAGCCAAGATCCAAGAAGAGGATCTTTACATATCTAAACCTTAAAAAGAACCAAGAAAGTGTCAAGCATCTTACTTCCACACTAAGCCATTCCACCCTCAGATCATATGCCAAGATTGACACCCTTGGTATGCTTAGTCCTTATCTAGATCCGTAGTTTAAGCCCCTCCCCATTGGATCAAAGCCCGTACTACACGATAACTCACTCGGTTGGAGATCCAAAGCCTAACCATGCTCTCCTATTCATTACAAAAAGGCGGTACGGAAACAGACCCAACAACAACAGTGTTGGCTTTTCTCAAAATGCGACAATGTTGGCTTTTCCCGAAAGCGACACTTCAGCATAGTTCAATAGTTCAACTATTTTTCAACAGTGTCGGCTTTTTCACATTTCCCCGAAATGCAACAATGTCAGTTTTTTTGCACTTTTCCAAAAAATGCGACACTTGGCTTCAGCATTTTAAGGGCGCCTCCGCATTTTTATAAGCACTGTCAATTTTTTTCGCAAAATCCCGAATAGAGAGAAAAATCTCGACACTCATCTATTTTCAATGAGGAACGTCCAGACACTTCCCAAAATTTGCGAAGTGAGAGAAAGCCACTTCACGTAAAATGCGAAGTGAGAGATTTGCAGCGTCCTCGTCCGCGTCAACATTCCCTGATTCGTTGACCGTATATACCATGTATAGTTTCACATAAGCTAAATACTTCCAAGTACAATGACTCACCTAATTAGGTGACAAATATTTACTATAATTAATACATGGATGAATTCTATAAGTTGCAGGTGACAAACACAAGGAGAAGGATGTACCGTGAGATACATTTTCACTAGGAAGCCAATCACCTGACACGAAGCTCCCTAAGTAGTTTGAGAAATTGATGGAGAGCTGCAATATGTATGACTTTCCAGGATCATCTATCTAGGGAGAGCTACGAAAATCAACAAGAGAGAAGACACAACCTGATAGGTATGGAGCAAAGCTCTCTTATCTAGTATTATTCAAAGCAAAGAACCTTTGACTTATGTTGAAGCGAATGATGATGACATTTGGGTCAAGGCCATGGAAGAAGAGATGGAGTCAATTGCTAAGCATAGCACATGGGACTTAGTGGAACCACCAATTGGCAAGAAACCCATTGGTTGTAAATGGGTATACATGACTAAGTACTATGCAGATGGAAGTATAGCAAAGCACCAAGCCAGATTGGTGATCAAAGTTTATGCACAAAGTAAAGACATCGACTATGAAGAGACCTTTGCACCAGTATGTAAGTGGAATATTTTACGTCTACTTGTTGCTTTAGGTTTACATTTTGGTTGGCCTTTAGAAATCTGCTTTTCTAAATGGTGAGTTAGAAGAAGAGGTGTTCGTGGATCAACCTAAAGGCTTTATAGCGAAAGGATAGGAGAATAAAGTATGTTGCTTGAAGAAAACACTTTATGGTCTCAAACATGCATCATGTGCGTGGTACAGCAGGATTGATGCCTACTTTCGTTCTAAGGGGATGGTGAGAACACACTCTGATCTAGATCTTTACGTCTTATGCTTTGGTGGTATGGTTGTTTTGGTTGCTCTTTATGTTTATGACTTTATGGAAAATAATCAAGAGATGATAAATATGATCAAGAAAGATCTCGTGGAACAATTCGAGATGACAGATCTCAACCTAATGCATTATTGCCTTGGAGTAGAGGTGTGGAAAAAAGGACATGAGGTGGGTCTAACACAGGTGAAGTATGTCAGAGAGTTGCTGCACATGTTCAGGCTACAGGATTGTAAGCCAATGAACACTCCTATTGAACCAAGTAAAAAGCTTTCTAAACTTGACGAATCACAGCCATTTGATGCTACGCTATATAGGCAGTTAGTAGGGAGTCTGATTTATCTTACCATGACTAGACCATATATATGCTATGTTGTTGGTATTGTAAGTCAGTTTATGGCAACACCTACGAAAACGCATTGGAAGACAACCAAACGCATTTTGCGATATGTCAAAGGCACTTTCGATTATGGCTTGGTGTACATGAAGCATGAGGGTTTACCTGAGTCATGTGGCTATGTGGATGCGGATTGGGGAGGTGACTATGATGATCGTAGATCCACCATAGGGTATGTATTCCAACGTTGTGGCAGTTGCCTAATTTCCTAGTCTAGTAAGAAGCAAAGTACAGTTGCTCTATCCACAACAAAAGCAGAGTATAAGACAATGTGTAGCACAACACAAGAAGCCATATGGTTGAGGCAAATTTTGGATGAGGTTGGCATGAAACAGAAAAATCCCACGATTATACATAGCGACAGTTAGAGTGGCATTCAGCTGGCAAGAATCAGGTGTTCCATGTGAGAACCAAACACATCGAGATTCAGTATCACTTTATACCTGAGAGGCTGTTGAGTCGAGAAATTAAAGTTGTTCATTGTAATACGGATGAACAACTAGCTGACATTTTCACTAAGCCACTCATTAGAGAAAATTTTGATAAGTTTAGAGCTTTCTGTACTTAAAGTTAGGGAGAGAGTTAGGATTAAAGTAGAACTACTGTGTTACTGTACTGTGGGTCCTATCAGTGTATAAGGAGTAGTTGGCCTGGCCACGAGGCGAGTCAACGAGACACACGTCTTGTCAATGGCAACCTGGGCCATGCATGAGTTGCCATAGTGAAAAACTATATGTACAATGTATTTTGGTTTTGAGAAATACAGTTGCTACGTGAGCTTGGAGTGGAGAGCACTTTCTGTCTGTGTTACTGTGTTGCACGATTTGTAATCCTGTTTGAAGCAAATTCTAAGTAATTCACCAAGAACTTTTTCTTTATATTATATGTTGCTTATAAGACGCATGATTTATGAATCATTCTGATTCATTTGAAAACGATATGTGCATAGAATATACATAATTCTTGGGTGAGTATTTCTTAGATAGACTCAGTTTCATTAGTGATTATATCCTAGAGAGCTCAATTGGATACCGAATCATAATGTTTCCAAAAATGGTAACTGAATTTTCAGGGAATTCAACAGAACTTTGGGTTATTCGGATTTAGTTCTAGACAATAATCTAAAGTTTTTGTGATTGAAGATAGTTATTCTGTCTTTGGTTACTTGATGGCTTTGAAATTTGGATAGCTAACATTTTGGTTAAGACTCCAGTTTGAGGAATATTCTTAAAATCCGATATCTCCATAGTGGAGAAGATTTTAGGATGAATTCTTATATATTTGCTAAGTTGTGTATTCTACCCCCGATATCCTTTAGAAGTTAAGTATGGTTTGAGACTCAAAAGAGTTATGATTGACGAATCATGAGAGTCTAATTATTTGTGATTGACGAATCATATTTGTGATTGACAAATCATAAACGAATACTTAATTAGAGGATAATAAGGAAATGAATTGATTCTTAAATATATTGTTCATTAATTCCAAGTCTACTTAATGAGTTGAGATTTCAAGCAACAAGAAAGAATGCTCCCACAAGGTCGCAACATGTGCTAGAAAACGGCCAGTTACAAGCCCACTGCCCTGGCTCCCTCACTCTCCTGGACATTCCTGCTGTAGATGGATATTAATCTGTTTCAGCCAGCACTACAGCACGCCTCAAATCAGAAAACGATCTGATGTAGCAGCGCTCCATTTCAGACCACCCTTTCTGTGCTTCTATCTTCGGGCATCACACCCTCATGGACAGGCGAAGGTTACACGATTTTGGGTACCTCAACAAAAATCCAATACAGAAGAGGGCGATTTTAATCATTCCCATTGATCTGAATTGAAATGAAGGGTGATTTGCAGCTTCTAGCACAATCATCATCCATCTCAGCTTCTTGGAAGATGGGTTCACTAGCTGACCTTAATACATGTGCTATAGATTTAAGCAAAGTCTTACAGCTATATTGCCACAGTCGTTTTCCATTTGCCTCAACATATGCAAATCAATATATGAGAAAACAGGTCACATCTCAACCGTCTTATTCCATTTAGCAATTGTCCAGGGTTTTCAAAAGTTCCACCCTCACCAGATGGACAACTACTAGACATAATGACAAGACTAAGCATACCAAATGATTACTTTGTTTCTGACGTAGCAAATGCATAAACACATACAACTCAACTTAGATTTAGACCCCCGTGACACGGTAACATGCAAGCACAAACACACTCATGCAAACCAACATGAATGATAAAGCATCAAATAAATGACCAAGGGCCACACCTGTAATCAAGATGCTCTCACGTCCAAGCATATCAAATAGATGTCATCATACATAATCCAAGATCAATCATCTCGATCTAATGAGCACTCCAAGCCTCATCTCTAATGTATATCCCAAACAAAGCATAGCTCCAAGCCGCTTTGCCTTGAAATCCTGTCTAGCCAATCCTGAAAGCTAATCCCCATCCATTCCCAATGCTCCAGGCACAAAAGTCTACTAATGACTCAATGAATGAATGTACAAAAAACTCACCATAAGCTATAACTTGATAGCTCACCCATCTCCCTGAGATATTGATGATGGTTTGCCAATCTACATCCAAGCAGATTCAACTTTCCTATGAGAGGTCATGTTGTTCATTGAGCTTAGCTTTGTCATTAGGTTAAAAACTCTACCTAACTCTATTTACTAAGGCCTCATCAAAGTCCAAACAAGAGAGGCACTCAATATAGTAACACAAAGGCCCAATAATAAAGAGGGGACTATGGTCTACCTCTCTTAGTAGCTAGAAATGCTTTCACTTTATTATGGTAGTGCACATGCTTAGACATGTTCTAGATTCTTATACATGTTACTTTTATTTATTATGATAGTGCACATGCTTAGACATGTTATTACATTTAAACTTTAAAGCTCGACATTATTTCAAATTTGTAAAAAGTTACTAGCCCCCAAGGAATATGCATGAGATAATAGAAAATCGCTCTCAATTAGAAAGCCAAATAAAAAGGTCAAACTCCATCTAAAAGCCAAAGTTTTTACACAACGAGTAAAAGAATGAGAAGAGGGCAATATATCTTGTCATGTGCTGCATGTAATTAGCCCATGAGCTTACTAATGAATTGCCAAATATAGCCATGGAGCTAAATTAGATTAGAAGTAGTCAATAGGACAGTTAATAAAGTGGTTCGAACAACCTCGCTATAATTGAGAATAGTGAAATTGTAATAATGGTTGTAAGGCCCAATTTAGCTAAATAAGGCCTCAAACTTATAGTAGAGGCACAATGACCACTATAAATAGCTGAGATCGTGCTAAATTTGGGGGCTATTGTTCATTTTGTATTTTAAGAGATCTTGGAGCTTCTCTTGAAGAGCTTTCTTGATGAAGAAAGTGGTTCACGTGCCTAAAATCACATGAGAGCTATGATCATGCTCTAGAATCAGGCCCCTATCTTGTGAATGATCAATAATCATGAATTAAGATACCTTTGCCTAATTTGGTGAAGTTTCGCTACTTTTAGCTATCTTCTTGATTTTTGACTAGTTTCTTGATTTCTTGCATTTCCATTGTAATTTGATGTTTAATGAATGGATTAGATGTTTGAATGCTAAGATTGGCACACGACAATTTTGGTATTAGAGCATTAGATCCTTCCCCATTAGATTTGGTGAATTTTGTTAAATTTGGTAGAGATTCTTGTTCTAGCTTTCTTGATTTTTCAATTTCCAACAATTTTTTTTGACTATCTAATCCTCATTTTTTGTGTGGTTTCTTGTTGTAGATCAATAGATCTCTCTCTTAGCTTTCTGGAGGTACTGAGATTTTCTGATTTGGAGCTATGATGACCAAGTTATGGCCATTTTAGTGTTTTCTTTCCAATTTTAGTTAGTGATAGGTTTTTGCAGTTTGTTCTTCCCATTTTTGGCTGAATTTTTGGTCAAACTTTTTGACTATAAATCTGTAGGATTGTAGATCTCACTCTTAGCTTGAATCTAAGCCAATTTGGTTGAAAATTGAGGGAGATATGACAAATCTTGTGGAAGAGGTCAAATCCTAGTTTGAGTAGGAAATTTGGGAGAGAAGCACTTCAACCTTTCATTTCTGAAGTTCTGTTTCTTTGTAAATTTTTTCAAGTTTTTGCATTTTGAAGTTTTCGTTTAAAAAATATATATAACCCTAACCCTACACGCCTACCCTAACCCGACCTACCTACCTACCTACCCTAAACCTAACCCTCATTCATTTCTCTCTCTCTCTCTCTCTCTCTCTCTCTCTCTCTCTCTCTCTCTCTCTCTCTCTCTCTCTCTCTCTCTCTCTCTCTCTCTCTCTCTCTCTCTCTCTCTCTCTCTGCGCATACGTTTTTTCTTCCAATTTTTCTTCCTCTTCGCCCTCATGACGATGGATCCCAACACAGATCCAACGTAAGATTGATCGATCGCCTCTGTAATATCCAATATCCCAGATCTCTTAATCAGTTACTTGGATCAACATCAGTTATGAAACCAAATCCACGTGAATGACCGGTTTCATGGTCTTTCATTATCACAGAATCAGTGAGATCACCGTATTTCTTGAAGTGATTTGTAAGTTTATCTGTTGTTGTCTCCCATGAAAGACCTCCAATGAAAATCTTTCCTCCTGAAACTTCTGCTGTTCCTTGATTGCCATGAGAAATTCTTCACTGCATTAGAAGTTACTTTATGCCTTTGAAGAGGTCTCCAAGAGTTGCTTATCCAAACAGCCCTGATGTTGTTCCGCTTTTTAAGAAAATGGAATCCTTCAGTTGAGCGATTGGAACTGGCGAAATCGTGTAGTTAGCAATGAGTGCCTCTGCGAAAACAAACGCCAAGAATGGTGGAGATCAGCAAGTTCGATTTGGCACATCTTTCGTCAACCAATGGATAGGTTTTGATTTCCACAACGTCAATGGTCCCTCTCTCCGTCGATCGATCAGACGAGCATCTTCCTCCCCTTTGGTTATCTACCCTTTCCCTTTCTCTTTCTCTGTCGGTTGAGATTTTCTCTCTCTAACCGTCGGCTACCTCCACCTCCTCTCTCCACGTCGGTCGAGATTTTCTCTCTCTACCCGCGTCGGTCGCATTTTCTCTCTCTACCCGCCCCTCTCTTTGCGTCGGTCGAGATGTTCTCTCTCTAACCTTCCCTCTGCCCATGCTGCCAGAATCTTCCTTTTACGTGCCCGTTAAATTTTTTTTGTTTATTCCTAATTTTTTTTAATGGTTTTATATTTTTCTTTCAAGCACTCCAACAGATCGCCCAAGTAACCAAGGGAAATTTTTTAGCCATCATTTTAAAGATTTCTACGGTTTTATTTCTTTCACGGCCCAATGTTTCAAAGAAACCAGAAAAATTGTTTTAGGGCCTTTTTCTTAAGTTTGCCTGATTACGTTTGTTCCGGGATTTTTGTATGTCAATAACTCTTTCGTTTGCAGTCGGATTTCAGTACAGTCAAAAGCAAAAGCAATTAGATCATCGAGCTTGACACTATTCAGCTATCTCCAAAACTGATCCATGAAACAAAGGTGAAATTTTGCCAATAGCTATTTTGTTACATTTTTTGAGGACTCAGAATTTTGGGACGATGGAGAAGAACAAATTTGTTACTAGTAAATTTGTGATTTTACGAGTGAAATTTACAATTGTCCCAAATTCTTCTCACTTCATTCAGATTTGTGGACCCATAACCCACAGACTATCTGTCACTACACCATGGACACTGATAATGAATATATGTCCGACTATGAAGATCAATGGGATGGAAATGATTATGAATACAATAACCGAAGTGACTGGTATGATGATGGTGGTGGTGATTGTCAACAACATGAGGAGGAATGTGATGATGGTGACAATTGTCAACAAGATGATTCACAATGTGATGATGGTAGCAATTGTCAGCAAGATGATCATCAACAATGTGATGATACGAACGAGCATGAACAATATTCCGATGCGGATCATGATTGTCAACTAGGAGCAACAAGATTTAAAAACACCCATTTGTATAGATATTTTGAAGGATGTTGACTTCATAAACCCGAATAAGTTCGTTCTTTAGGATTCTAGACTTTCGTAGGATTCATGTGGCTCATCTTATCAATTTAAAAAAACACATAAAATTTCAAAATTGTGTAGTTATATGTTGTGGGTGTTCAACTTAATGCACACTTCTTGGTAAAAGTTACATGTAAGCCAAAAAGGTCTATTTCATAAATCTACATCACGTGTCACTTTAAAATTTCTTGTTTGGTGGGTGGTGGGCCACCCTAGGTGCAAAAAGTGTTGCATACTAAGAGTCTTTGAATATATGTACAATATAATCATGATAGTTACATTCTTAGCAAATTAAGATAGTTTAATTATTTTCTTGAATATGCTAATTTTTTGAACTAGCTATTATAATGAACAACAACCGTTAGAGTTGGAAGATTTTCAATAGTTGAAGATTTTTGAAAGCATCGGTTTTCAGAAATAGACATCCTTTGAAAGATGCATGATATAACTTTTCATTGAAAAGTTGTTCAGGTTGTATGGTTTGCCGAACGATTTTGTTAGTGATCGTGATTTCAAGTTCATTGGCAAGTTCTGGTAGGCGGTCTTTGAGAGACTGGAAACTACCTTAAGTCTATCGTCTACGGATCACCCAGAAACCGATGGTCAGACCGAACGTGTCAATCAGTCGATGGAAGATATGCTTCACGCATATGTTTCCAGGTGACAGTCAGATTGGGAAAAGTATCTCCCACTAGTTGAGTTCGCATACAATAGTATGAAGCATTTTGTCACTGGTTTAAGTCCTTTTATGCTTTTGTACGGCTTTCAGCCTCATTCTCCTATCTCCAATCTAAACTTGAGGGAGTTTTTCAAAACATCTATAGGGATAATGATTATAGAGATAGGTAGGAATGGAACCGACAAGTTTTCTCAAAAATCGACTTCAAAGATCTAATGCAAGATGTTGACGTCTATTGATGAAATTTGATTTTGTAGAGAATTTTATGTTTAGTAGGATTTTGAACCGTTGGCTTTTGAATAATATAGAAGATGCATGTAGATCATCATAATACTTCAGGAAACCATGTAAAATTTTAAAATGGGAAAGCTCCTCAGCACTGCCCTAAAACAGGGTCTCCATCCATCCATCCATCCATGAGAAAGTTCTGTCCCAATCAAAAAGATGAGAACCTTGAACAATGGCTTCAGAGGGCCCTCTATCCCAGGGCCCATGCCCATCCTGTCAATGCCCCCCAGCTTGAGGTTGAGGAATAGCGAAGTGGGTCCATTGACTCAAGTCCATGTTTCCATGGGGACATGTTCTAATGGATAATAAGTAAAGCTTTGAGTTGAGTGTAGCATTTCAAATTGAAAGTTATTAAAGAAATTGGAGATAAGGGATAATGGTTGTAGAGTTTGGCCTAGGTTGAGTGAAGCATTTCATGGTGAAAGGTATAAAAAAAATGCAGAAGGATAATGGTTATTGAGATAAGGCTTATTTAGCCTGGGTTGAGTGTAGTGCAGCGTTTCAAGTTGAAAAGTATACAAAAATAAGACCCTTCATACTGAAACAAAGGTTTGACCGCCACCACATGGCACATGCAGTTTGCAAGCGTCTGGATTCCATCGAGAGACGCTAAGACTCGAGGCGGCCTTTTGCCTCCAGATCTTCCAACACTTCTGACCATTCCTTCGGCTGCAGCGACCCGCCGCTGATGCAAAACGCATCTATCAACTCATTTCTTTCGTGCCCATTTGTTGACAGTGGAAGCTCAGAATTAGCAGCTTCTTCAGATGATCAGTCAACATACTGGGCAGCTGGAATATATCCAAAGTGATGTCAGCTCCTAGATTGGGAGGCAAAACAGTAATTGCCTTCACGATTTAGTATTTACTAGTCTCTTTGCTCATTTGGGCGCTGCCAAAGCTGATTTAGCAACATGGATGAGAATCGCCTGCTTATACTAATGAGCTTTATTGACTGATCAAGTGTGCTTGTACTGATAAGGTGTATAGTGCATATCCGTTTATAACTGTTTCGTGTGTGTGTGTGTGTGTGACGTTGTAGATGGTTGTTTCCGAGCAGATGCGCAACGAGCGGCAGCATTAGAAGATGGCTCATCTATCGTTCTGTTGCTGTTACGTTATGTACTGTAACCCACTACCGGTTCGGCTATTTTGTCAGCTGTAGTTATAAAATACTTCATCTGTCAAAGTGGCTGTTTGCAGTTCTGAAAAATGTATGCATTATTCGTTGTCTGCTATTTCGATTTAGAAAGGCTAAACTGTCAGTTCAAGCTTGGAGAATAAGCTAATCTATTTGTTCAAATGGTTGTCTGATAAACTATTTCACTGTGAAGAGGATGTAGGAACTCAAAAGTTTGATTAATTAATGTCAGAAACATTTTTTAAGGGTATGGGATGGCACCTCTTCCAATGAAGGCTGAGCTGTTGCTCCATAACGAATTTTTGCTTTGCTAATGTGATCGTAGTAGATTGTTTGGGCCATCAGCACTATTGTTGTCATCGTGTATAGCTGCAATTTCATTGCACAAACACAATCATGATTAAGAAAACAACGGATCAAATCATAGAATCATTGAACCCGGCAACATTTAGTACGAATCTACGCAATGCCGCACATTATAAAAAGTTTTGGATTGCTTATTGTTTTGCAGCATCAAAGTGCAGGAGTGACTTACCAAGGCCACATATAGCTGCGTTGGCAGCTGCCAAGATTCAAAAGTAAAGGATATCAAATTCGTGCAGCTAATAGCAAAACAGATAGAGAGAAAACTAAAGCGTCATGCTGGAAAAGAAAAATTAGTTCTGATGGAGCTTAGATAATACTTTCTAGTACGTTTCTCTGACATACTTCCTCAATATCAAGGAGGTACCTTCTAGAAGTACGTCAAAATAATCGACTAGGAAATCTTACGGTAAATCAAAAGCAAGATCGAAAAAGATGTAGTTGCTTACAGTCTCTTTTTCCAAATAGCAACCAGCAAGATTAAATAAGTCGCTGCGCAAAGAAGATCACCAAGAATAAGATTCTGCTATATATTTAGCAAAAGAAATTTGTCTTATCTCTTTTTATCAATATTGAATGAAATGACAACATTAAGGTCATGATTATGATCAGTCAAAAGTGTCTAGGCATGTCATGGAAGGAAGAATGAAAAACATCACCGTAGTACATACCCAATAATCCATGTCATCAAAAACGTAACTGAGACTCCATCGGTAGACTTCTCTTTGAAATTCGTGATGATCTGTGGCACCTCAGCCACACCCCAGCTCAGCATGCTCATTAATCCCATCACTAATGAGATGTCGTCCTTCACGCTGCATACGCAGTCTCTGAGGTACCTCTGCACCCATTTTGAGCACGTTTTGTCTGCTGGGCATTGAACTGGTCCCGTAGAAGAATACATGCTTTACCTTGATTCTCAAATGACAAGCGATTGTTGAAAGGTAATAGCTTGGCGCAAAGCACAACCGGCCCAACTGTAGTCCAGCTTGCCACAATCACTTGCTGACAAGATCAAATGGGTAAAATCAGCAGCATCAGCTATGGCACCGTTGCGTAGGCCAAGGAACATACGTTCGATCTTCACCTGTTTACTCAGCAAAGCATATGTGCATTGTGATTGTGAGAGACGAGAAAGAAATGGGAACTACAGATCAAAAACGATTTGCTAGCTGCAGTAGATAGCAGTCTTCTACGTCTCGTGAATGCTTCCCTGACATATATACTAAGCTGCTAACCTCCGTGATTGATTCAGCTCAACAATATTAAATCTTAATAATGCTTCAATTATTATAGGCAGCTTATAAGAGTCTTCCTCCCTTTTGACCTCAGCTTCTCTCTAGCGAGATCTCTCACTCTCTCACCCTCTTGCTCATCTTTAGCTCCATCAATTTAACCCTCAGTAGAACCATATCTTAATATACCACGAGAATCCAGATACAAAATTGAGTCCAGATAGATGCTTTGAACCTGGTCACTATTCCAACCTTTTAAAAAAAAACGAATGTGGGCTACCATCAAAAATTGCATGTAAATGAAGGGGACAATGGATAATTGTATAATATGATAGTATGATCCTAGATTAGTATGTGTGACTAACGAAAGATAAAGAGGGAAGGTACATAAGGGCATAATCCCAAAGTAATAGGATATTCAAGGACATTTGTCATGGTATGTACTATCTTCTCTTGATATGCTTATCATGGAGCTAGCATTTGGTGATTTAGAGATTGACATAGTAGATTAGTAGATTGGGGTTTTGGTAGCCCTTTGTAAACTTGATTAGGTTGTGCCTATTATCAGTTCACACGCAAACTTCAAGCATTGTTTCCAAAACACTAATCATAGTTATCTGATAAAGTCCATTAAGGAATTCCATGTTTATTTTTGAACTCATTATTTTTTTTTTCCTTTTGGTACTTTTATTTCTTCATGAAAAATTTGCCACTGGGCTTTTTTTTTAATGAACTTTTCGTTTTCTCTTAAGAAATGATGATATACTCAAACAATGCTTCAAACAATCTTAAAGCCCTTCGATTGATATCATTAATTTGTACACAGTGTGTGTGTCAACGTTAATTTTTTGTTGCACCAATTATAGTTGCTTTGCACTAATATCATTTTATGTATACTGTGTACATTGTACATGAGACCTTTAGTCCCATAGTCAAAATGCAATTAATTAGAACGTTGCTTGCTCTTGTAGCTTCATAAGGTCTTGAAGTCCATCAAATGTATGTCAAGACAACATTCCTAAACGACATGATTCAAGAAGACATCTATATCTTCCAACCTAAAGGATTCAAAGTCAAGGGACAAGAATACAAGGTATGCAAATTGCGTAAGGCACTTTATGGCCTAAAGCAAGCTCCTCGAGCTTGGTTTGATAGAACAAATTCCTACATGGTACAATTAGGATTTTCTTCAAATGTTGCCTATTCAAATGTCTATTCAAAGCATTTTGATTCAAGAAATGTAATTATTGTACTCTATTAGTAATGATATTTAATTACTTGAAAAGACGAAATCAAACCTTTCTAAAGAGTTTGATATGTTGGATCTTGGATCAATACACTACTGGCTAGCCATTCAAATTTCTAGAAATGAATCTCAGATATCAACTTGATCCAGCAAAGGTACTTAAAAAATGTACTTCAAAAGCATAAATTATTTGATTGCAAATCCATCGATTCACCAATGGATCCTAGAATTAAATTGACTAAAGATCTGTGTCTCAAAACCAAAGATGAAGAGTTGGACACGTCAATATTCCCATACCACTCTTTGATTGGTTCATTAATGTATGCTATGATATAAGCAAGACTAGACTTGGCATATACTACAAGCACCCGTAGTGAATTTATGTTCAATCCAGGTATGCAACTCTGAAAAAAGTCATAAAGTATATTCAAGGTAGCAAGGACTTGGCATTATGCTATGATGGTATAGTTTTTGCACCAACAACTCTTTATGGATATATCGACTCGGATTGGGGAGGTGATCCGGATTCCATAAAATCAACTTTTGGATTTTGCTTCTTATACATTGCAGGAGGCCCACTTGGTGGAATAGCCAAAAGCAAAAATTAGTTGATTTTGTACATAGCGACATTTGTGGCCCAATGCAGACTACTTCACCATGGGAAGCTCTCTATTTCCTATCCTTCATTGATGACTTCTCTCAACTGCTACTTATTTTCTGAAGAACAAATTAGAAGCATTCAAGTTCTTCAAGTAGCTCAAGGCATCTGTTGAGAATCAGACCTAGAAGAAGATCAAAGCTTTACGCACTGATGGAGGGGGAGATTTTATCTCCACAAAATTCAAGGAGTTCTACAAGGCCAACAGAATGCATCAACAGTATACAACAAGCTACTCACCTCAGTCCAATGGTGTAGCTGAAAGGAAGAATCGGACACTCATCGAAAGTGCCAAGAGCATGCTGGACCATGCCTCTCTTCCAAAGAAATTTCGAGTAGAAGCTGTTACTATAGTTGACTATATGCAAAACCGATCCATCACTAAGGCCCTGAATGGCAAAACACCCATGAGGTGTGGATAGGATCGAAGCCATCACTCAAGCACATTCGAGCATTTGGATGCATTGCTTACTCTTATATCCTTACCGATCTAAGAAAGAAGCTGACGACACTAGCAAAAAGTCAATTTTCATTGGCTATTCCCCAGACCACAAGGCATACAAGCTCTACAATTTTGACACTCAGAAAACTTTCATGAGCAGAGATGTCATTTTTGTGGAAGACAAATTTATTAACCACAACGGGAAAGCTCCATCGACTTCCAATCCCAGAGTCGACAACGTTGAACTTAGGAATGATCACAAGCTCTGACACTGACTTCGACAATGAGTCTGAACCTTGACAAGTCGAATCACATCAGAGGATCAAAGTTCTGTTGGTTTGAGTGATGGTGATTATCAACTTTGATACCACATATGTTGATGTTTTGGATGATGTCAACTGATGAAGCAAAGAATTCTTAATAACAGGATCGTGAATTACTTAGAGAATGGAGTTTACGAGCTGTTCTTTTGAGTTGAATCAAATTATCAGTGTAGGAGTCTTAGATTGCCGTGAAGGAGGGATTGCAAAAAATGATTAGGCGTTTGTGACAGCCGTGCAATATCTCTAATATTGATAATTTGATATGAAGAGAATGTAAAATTAATTTAGACGTCAAAGACAGCCATGCATTTCTCTGATAATAATGTTTGTGTAAGAGGAGTGAGAGTTATTATCATTCAACAAGAATGCGATGGAGTAGAACAATAGTGAAACTATATAATAATGTTGTAAAAACAACGATCAGATCACAATACAATTGCGATGATAAGCGCGTGATCCTACTTACAGATTTAAAACAATTGCTAAAGTTTTGAATATATATATATATATTCACTAACTCTGAGGAGTCAGCTACTGAAAGACCCGTTCTAGTCGTAGTATCTCTGTCAGATCATCCTCTGATATATGATGATTTATAATGACTTATGACACTCTCTCTTATCATCTTCAATTGCTCATTTACATTTATAGCAACTGGAAGATCTTGCATTATTCTAGCTTTATATTTACAAGATTACTTAACAATTGATTAACTGCCTAATTAGACAGTTGTTACTGGAGCGTGAAGATGTAGATAGTCTGTACATGAAATATAGTGTATTTCTACAGAGTGTCGCCTGTGTAATATCTCGTGTAAATCTGCAGTGTCGCATGTGTAATATCTCGTGTAAAACTGTAGTGTCGGGTTTTTTGCCTGTGTAGAAACCCGAGTAGAACTATAGTGTCGCCTGTCAGAAACTGCATGTAAAAATGCAATGTCGCATTTTGCCGTAATTGTCGCTTGTTAGAAACTGCATGTAAAAATGCAGCGTTGCATTTTTTCACATAGTGTCACTTTTCTGGAAGTGCCTAAATGGCCCAAAAACAACTTCCATAAGTGTCGCTAAACACTTAGTTGCTCATGAAGGTAAAAAGAAACAACAATGTCAGGTGTTGAGTTTTTCGCTTGTGAAAAAACCTGAGTAAAAATACAGATTGTAGAAATATTAGCCAACATATTGTCTGTAGGACAATAACTTAGTACAACATCTTTATTCTGAACTTTCTCTCTAAGAAAAAGGAATTGAATTTCTATATGCTTTGTTTTATTATGAGTTCGTGGGCTCAGAGATAGAGCTATGCAGCTCTGATTGTCGCACTGGCGTATTGTTGGACCGATCTGTAGGAATTGCAGATCCTCTAGCAGCCTTCTTAGCCAAATTATCTCCTTCACTACTGATGTAGCTGCAACATATTCGGATTCTGTAGAGGACAACGAAATGCATGCAGCTTACTAGGTCCAGCTTCTTCCTCAGATCAGATGGTACTTGTGCATAGCAGAGACATACGAAAACATGTAGGCATTTCAAACTTGGTTTGTAGCTGTAGTAGGCTTCAAATGGTGTCTTGGAATCAACTGTTTTAGTGCTAGAGTAATTTTGCAGATAGCAGGCCATAGAGATCGCTTCTGCCAAAAAGGTTTGAGGCAAATGCACGTTGACTGTCATAGATTGTGCAGCTTCCAACAGTGTGTGGTTCTTCTGTTCAGCTACTCCGTTTTGTTGTGGAGTGTAGCTCGTAGTAAACTGATGGTGCGTCAGGCTCGCGGGTCAGAACTCATTCAAGAGTTTGAATTTGACATTAAGTACTATCAAGGTACGTCGAATGGTGTTGTTGATGCTTTGAGCCAAATTGGAGAAGTTAATCAATTATGCTTTGCTGATTTTCAATCTGAGTTGTATCTTTCTCTGCGAGATCTTTGTCAGACCGATGCATTTTTCGGTCGTATTTGGCAAGAAGTCCTGGCAAGAAGCTCTATTTGGAGAGATAATCTTGGAAAGCAGGATTCCAAGAAATCTCACGAAGGTTCTCAAGGTTCTAGCGTCGCAGTAGCCCTCCCGCCTGTCAACAAGGGTTAGAACACTGGATAGGTGCCTAACTATGCATAGACGCTACTTTTAGATAGTTCTCTACTTTTTCCCTAACACTAGCACCACTAACACTACTCACCCTTAACTCTACTCCACTAAAGCTGCATTCATCATGATTTTGGTGAAAGAGAAGAGAGAGAGAGAGAAATAGAGGAAGAGAGAAAGGGAGTGAGGGTGGAGGTTAGCTCGAATGCTCCTTATGCTTGCTAATGGAGAAACATTCACTATCACAACCAAAGACATGTAAACTAGAAGCAATAGAAAGCACAATAAAAAAGCATTAGCAAGTAGTGAATAGCAAATGAGGATGCTTCTCTCCAAAGGTTGGTAGAGTTTCCTCCTTCTCAATAAGCATGGAAAATAGAGTACAAATGGTGCCTTTTTATAAATGGGGAAGGCCCTTATGGCATTGTGAAGGGGATGCATTGGATTTTTCTATAAGAAGGAGCCAACTCCTTGTACTTTTGTATGTTAGTACTTTTGAATGTTTAGTATTTTTAGGAGTTGGTACATTTGGAAGTTGATGATTTTTTAAAGATAGTAGTTTTGGATCCATTGTTGAGAGTTGCTTATTTGGACAGGTAGTTCTATTATGTGGTTAGTGTATTTGCCTTATGTTGTTCCCATGCTAGTTGGTTGTTTGAGAGAGTTAGTGTTTAATCATGTGTGGGAGGAAGCTTGAGGGTTGAGTATGTAGTGATTGATGAGTGCTTGGAGAGGTTAGTTGCTCATTGGTGATTGCTTGAGAGTTGCTTAGTTACTTACCTGCATGTTTGTTTGTTTGAGAGTGTCCTATTGTTGAGTGGGGGATACTTCCATATGGAGTAGGTTGTGTTTGAGAGTGATTTTTATGGAGTTTGGTATGGAATTCTCATGCTTAGTTTCATTTGATGCGTGCTCATGATAGGTTGAGACCTTTTAGCTTGTGTGTGCTGGTGATTTTCATGTAGATATAGTTTTGGATCACGAGCTGAGAGTTCCCATCAATCAAAGTATCATGCTTTATGTCGTTCCATTCTCGAAAGATTGCACACGAGAGAGCTCATTGTAGAATTGTTGCATTATAAGATTGTTGGTAGCCATGATTGCATTTGTTGATTACTTGAAGGTTGGAGTGTTTGATTTGTTTGGAGAGCAAATCAATTAGGAAAAATAGTAGTGAGAGTGCATTGAAGAGCAGGTAAACATGATAAAGCAGCGGCACCTGCATGCGTTTCATGAAATCTTTGTAAGTTTTTAAGTTAAATCGAAATGGGATACAAAATCGTGTTATGCATAGTGAAGGGACTTGTAAGCAATTTTTGCAATAGAATACATGCAATGCCAGTGCTTTGGTGTACAATCTTTTCGTAAGCATGTTATGTTGGATTTAGACTAGCATTGAGTCACGTCACCATACGATGGAAGTTAGTGGTTGGTCATAAAAAGTTGTTGTTGCTTAATTGTTTTGATATTGATTTTGCGAAAGTTTGCTCAAACGAGTGAAAGACCTTGCTGAATGATATCAGCCAGTTATGAAGGTTTTGAACGTTTCACTTATTGGTTGATGATTAGATCTCGACTAATTTAAGCAAATTTTGCATGTCAGGAAGTCAATATGGCAGACGATTATGCAAATGCAGCTCTCGATGGTCAGGTGCCAATGCCTACCTATCTACAAATTTGCCAATCATTAAGCCAAGCGCTTAATGAGATAAACAACGTGAACACTTTACGTGATTAGCAAATGGAAGTACTGTTAATTCAAGCGAGAGCTTTGTCTACTCCGAATTTGGGCTTTCAGCCTAAACCATTTTCGGGGGAGAAGAAAGAGAAGAGGCCTGAAATTGTGGATGACTGGTTAACCAAGTGGACCGGTTATTTTAATCTACACGGAATTCTTGAGGAGAAAAAGATAGAGAGTGTTATTCTGTTCTTTTGTGGTAAAACTTCGTCGTGGTGGCATGATTTGCAACCTAAACCTACCACAAGGGATGATTTTATGGAGGTGTTTAGAAAGTCGTTTGTGGTTGTGGACGACTCAGATTTTTATCAAAGATGTGTGATTTGCAGGATGGGTACTCGGAGTTTGGACTCATACCTACAAGATTTTATGGATTTGTGGAATAAAGTCCCCTCATTCGATGCAAAACTGGCATTGTGGTAGTTTATCCTAAGTTTGCCTGCAGATTATCAGAATGAGTGTAAGCGTAACGTGCTTCAAACCTTTGATGATGTAGTTCGTGTCACGAAAGCGTACGACTCCACGGTGGTGGCATCTAGGAAGCAGTTACAGGCTAATCCATCTGGATCATCCGGACCCAGCCAGAGAAAAGAGAAGAAAAGAGTATGTGTAAATAAGAATAAAAAATATTTCGACGAACTGGATCAAGCTGCATCTGAATTTAGACAAAAGAAAAAGTTGTCCCGGAAAAAGGCTAGAAGGACCAATGTTTGTTTCCATTGTGGTCAGCCTGGACACGTTATGAAATGCTGCCCAAAATGAAAGAAAGGCGCAACTCAAGTGATTGAGATGCTAGGTAAAGAGAATCTTAAGCTGGAAATAAATAAAATTAATTGTGAGTGTGACTGTTCTTTCAGTACTACTTCATTCTTGCCAAATGAATTATTCTGTTTGAAAGGCACTGTTAATGGACATGAAGTTAGTATTTTAGTGGATAGTGGATCTACTCATAATTTCATTAGCTCTGGTTTTGTGCAGAGACTCGGACTCAAAACTGAAGCCAGTAACCATAGATATCATGTATATCTAGCCTCAGGAGTGGAATTGGAGACGTGGGATGTGAAAGTTCCAAGACTACCTGTTTGGATCCAAGACTATAGAGAGTTAATTGATTTCCATGTTTTAGATTTAGCACATACGGATATTATTCTAGGATTCGAGTGGTTATTTAATAAGCATCTTGAAATAGATTTTGAGAAGCATGTTCTCTCTTTTTAGGAGGGTAAAGAAATAGTTACATTGTTTGGAGACAATTTTGTACATCCATCTGGGATGAGTTCATTTGCTAATGTAATGGAGATTTTTGATTCACAGTATGAAGCTTATTCTTTATTTGCTAAGCCAATTTTGGATTTATTTGAAATGTATCTAAGTAGGTGTGAATTGTCAAAAATTCTTAACTCGGTAGACTTAGATCAAGAGCAAATTGAGAAGAATAAGTTACTGTCTGAATTCAAAGATATTTTTCCAAAAGAATTACCTCATGGATTACCGCCGTCTAGATCGGTAGACCATAAGATTGAGTTAATTCCAGGTAGTCACCCTATCTCTAGACAACCTTATAGGTTTCTTAGAAAGAAAAGGTAGAGATTACTAAGAAAATTGAAAATTACTTGAAGATGGGTCATATTCAGCCAAGTAAGTCGCCTTGGGGTGCTCCTCTTCTTCTGAAGCGAAGAAAAATGGAGGCTTCAGGATGTGTGTGGACTACAAAGCATTAAATAAAGTAACTATAAAAAATAAATATCCTTTGCCTTGTATGGATGATCTGGTAGATCGATTAGGTGGAGCTAAATACTTCACAAAGATAGACCTTAGAACCAGATATCATCAGATTAGGATTCATCCGGGTGACGTGCAGAAGACTGGTTTTTGGACGAGATTCGGTCACTATGAATTTCTCGTGCTTCCTTTTGGGTTAACAAATGCACCAGCTACATTCCAACAGATAATTAACGATCTTTTCCATCCATATCTAGGGAAGTTTGTGGTTGTATTCTTAGATGATATTCTCATCTACAGTAGAACACTTAAGGAGCATTTGAGTCATCTTAAGACTATCTTAGATATTCTCAGACGAGAGAAACTCTGCACTAAGAAATCTAAATGTGAGTTCTTTAAGCATGAGTTGTTGTACCTCGGTCATAAGATCACCCGTAGTGGGTTGGAGATTGACGAGAGTAAGTTCAAGACAATGCTTGATTGGTCGATACCGAAGACGACTAGATAAGTTAAATCTTTTCTCGGTTTTACAGTTTTCTTTTGTAAGTCAATTGAGGATTATGCTAAAGTGGCAGCACCCTTAAATAATTTGACTGAAGGCAGAGTTAATAAAAAGAAAAAGAGAGGTCAACCTAGCGAGCCTATTGAGTGGAATGGTGAATTGAACCAATGCTTTGAGAAACTCAAGCAAATGGTTGCTTCAGCTCATGTTTTACAGATCGCGAATCGCTTCGAATTTAGCCCAGATCTTTATGGAAAGATTATTTAGGCCTTATAGACTGCCAAGTGATATAGTTAGTGATAGAGATCCTAAGTTTATAGGTCACTTTTGGTCAGCTGTATTCCATAAGCTTGAAACCTCACTTAGTTTTAGTTCTTCTGATCATCCTGAATCAGATGGCCAGATTGAGAGAACTAATCAAACTATGGAGGACATGTTGAGAACTTATGTGTCTCATAGGCAATGGCAGTGGGAAGATTATATTCCTTTGATTGAGTTTGCTTATAACAGTAGGAAACATTTTGCTACTAGTTATAGACCGTTTATGTTGATGTATGGTTTTCAATCTAGATCTCCAGTAAATGTGGAGACAAAGTCCGTTAAGATCCAGAAAGTTGTAGATTTCTTGCATGATATGCGTGAAATGTTGCAAGTGGCCCATGAATGTATCCGAAGTGCTCAGGATAGAGCTAAGCACTATGCCAATCTTAAGAGGTCTCCTAGAGATTTTAAAGATGACTGGGTATATCTTAGAATACCTAAGGATTCTAAGACTATGAGTACCGGAAAGCATTACAAATTGTCTACGAGATATTGTGGACCGTTTCAGATTATAAAGAAAATTGGTTCTTTAGCTTACAAATTAGATCTTCAGAACAAGACTACAGCTCACCCCGTGTTTCATGTAAGCCGGTTGAAATTAAGTTTTCATAAAGGTGAAGTAGTTGGTTCAGAGGAAGATCTTACCCATTTGGAGGACTCATCGCTTAGTGTTCCTTTGGGACCTGAAAAGGTACTCAAAACCATAGTTAAACAATTCAGGAATCGTTGTATCTCTGAGTGCTTGATCAGGTGGAAAGGATGGACTGAGGATGATTCATGGGAAAGGGTCGTGTGGAGTCTCATGATATCACATTATCCAAGTTTTGTCATATATTGTAAAAAAATTTCAGTTTCTATATATGTGCTATAGTGCCTAGATTCATGTAAAGGCCTAATTGCACCTTGTAAATTCATATTTAGAACAGAAGTTGTGACGTTCTATAAGAGACGCAGTAGCAGTTCGGAACCCACATTTTGACGATTCGTAAACGACGTTGAGGCTGAAAAACATTCCTATAAGGACAACACTATGTGCTATTGTACTGACGCATTTCTACGCAGAGCTGAGTATCAATAGAGAGTGAAGAGCAAGTTTCTATAGCTTGAGCATTCTTTCTCTCTGCTATCTTCCACAGAATTACTTCTTATCATTTGTGCGAATACACTCTGTATGATCTATGATTGATTGTGATACTGTTTCGTTTGCGTCACACACATTTCTCACATCTTACTGAATTTCGGTTACTCTAACATGGATTTTCAGCGACACCAGCAAATAACAATTCTGACTAATGGGTGCAGGGAATTAGTCGAAGCTGTTAAGCATAACTTTTAGCAGAACTTCCTTCAATTCTGAATGAGCTATGTGTTCAGATAATGAGATTGTTTGATGTTTTGTTTTGTTTGCTTCCTACAATAAGAACTAATACTCCGTGTTTGATTAAGAAGAATCTTTAGCCAATGTGATTCTGCTTGATAAATTTATTTGCTAGTTGTTGTTTGTTCTAACTGTTTACCTGATGTCTGAAGAGCCTGAAAGATAAAGTAATATTTACAATTGTAGACCTTGACCAAATCGTTTCACCATTGGTGTTCCTGGATGCCAATTTACCAAAATATCTTTGGATAACCAGTTATGTCACTATAGTATTCATTGTGAATTTTATATATTCTAGTCCGTTTACGATGCATCATACATACAATTACCATGCAGAAGATGAGATTATTCTCTCTCTTGGGGAACGATCAAACCTTTTATACTACGTAATTCATCAATTTTGTGAAAATCTATAACGACTAGGCCACCACATAATTTGGCGCCGTTGTTGGGGAGATGAATTTTACCTTTTGCAATATTTTTAAGTGTATTACATCTACGAATTTTTCTCATGTAATGCATGCCAAGAACATACTCTCAAGCAATTATTGAACAGAAACATTTAGAGCGTGCACATCAATTAGAAGCATATAGGAAGTCTAGAGATTTGTATTTGCAGAATTTGCAAAACTCACCAGTTAGAGCAAGATTAACACCTAAAGCGTTTAATGATCTTCTAAACGCTACTACATCATTTGTAGATTCATTTGAGGAAAGATCCGTTGAAACACCAAGTTCTACAGATTCACCTGAATCAGATTCATCTAATTCTACTTCCGAACCAAGTTCAGAATCAAAATCTTCTTCTTCAGAAACATTGTCTGAGCGTAGTTTAGATTCGGATCCTCCAAGTTCATCTAGTTCACCACCGTATGTTAATATGGCTAATCTAGCGCCACCCACATCTACAAAAATCAGATATGATTTCTTTAAGGGATCATCATCTGAAGATGCAGATAGCTGTTTGTCGCACTTTGAATCCATTACCATAGCAAACAAAGAGCAGACGGACGAGGACAAAGTTAGAATTTTTTCAGGTCTTCTGCGGAAGCAAGCCAAGATTTGGTACAGTCAATTAGTACCGGAAACAGTTAATACTTGGAATGCTTTAAAAGTAGCATTCCTTAAACAGTTTAGAGAGATAGGATATTCCACTAGATTGTTGGCTCGGCTTAACTCTGTTGAGAAAAAGCCAAAGGAATCACTTAAGAAATATACTCGAAGGGTTAAGAATTTAATAGGAAAGTTAGGAGCCCAGTATCCAATTCCTATGCAAAATGATTGGCTTCCCTAAGAAAATGGATCCTTATTGTCAACAGAGTTTGATGACTTCCTTGGAAGATGTCATCGCCTCTGCCGAAAATTACGAAACTTACCGAATTTCTCGTAGACGGATAAATGAAAGAAAAAGTAGTAAAAAGCACAAATTTAAACGAACAGAAAAATTTGAAACATCTACTAAGTCTGAATCAAAATCTGATTCAGTGGATGTGGAAGAATCTTTCGAGTATTCATCTTATTCTTCTTCATCTGAAAAAGAATCTTCTTACTAAAAATTCAAGAATAGGAAGTCAAAAAGAAAGAAAAGAATGGAGAAATCCGAAAAGATGGATCCATTAAGGAAAAGTGTTGAGTTGTTAACTAAAGAAATGAGTGATTTAGAAGTCCAAATATCTGATGTTAAAGCCAAGCGAAAGTAAGTGAAGCTTAATGCCAATGTTTGGTGTACCGCTTGTGGGAAGGAAGGCCATTCTAAAACCAACTGTCCCAGTTTACAGACTAATTATTTAGAAGAGGAACTATTCCTCTGTCCGATTAATAATCATAAGGAGGTAGCTTATACTGCAACTCCTACTAACCAAAAAACCAGTATACCGAAACAACGTACTAGTCAACAGTACACTATTTACTGAAGGGGCGAAACACGAGATTCCACTCCACCAACCAGAGTAAGGGGTTCGTGCTAGAATTGCGAAGCCTTGGGTCACTATTGGCCAAAATGCCCTGAACCCAAGAGATCAGCAAGATATGTGTTGCTCTACGCTAACTATAAAGGTGAAGGGCATGTCACTGCTGAATGTCCTCAACCACAACAGCCACGGTCTAAACCAAGGTTTGTAAACTCACCTAGGGAAGATGACCCTTGGTCATCTAAGACTAACATTGACATGATAGTTCAGAGGATAGAAGTAGAGTCTGAATTACTAGATCAAGACCATCAATAGCCAGATTTAGGGAAAAGATAAATAAAGTAACTACAAGTAGTAAAACTTCTTTAACTCTTAAAGATAAGAAGAAAACTAAGACGAAAATTGTGAAAACCGCGAAAAACGCGACAGAAAAAGTGAAGGTCGCAGAACAGTTAGTAAAAATTCCTAGTAATAAAGAATTAAAGTCTAATGGAAAATATTATGATGTTGATATTAGTTCAGAAGCTAAGAAACTTTTAGACGAAGAAACTAGACAAGTTAAAAAAGTGACATTTTTAGATCCAGTTATAAGTAGCGAGATACCCAGAGATCTGTCGCCACTTAGAAACCGTTCTTATAATATTGCAGAAGACCTTGTTTTCAAAAATGTCCAATATAACTTTTAAACAGTTATTAGACGATAACCAATATTATAAGAAAGATATTTAGCAATTTTTGCAAAATAAAAAGAGAAGAAAAGCAAAGTTACTAGTAGTCAACATAGAACTAGTTAATTACGGTGACGAAGGCCAACCAGAAATTCAGGTAGTAATTCATGGCTGCATCTTAGATAGTGTACCCATAGATTCCGGATCTAGTGTAAATATAATGATTGAAAAAACAACATATGAATTAGGCATTCATCATAGAATAGCACCCACCTTAAGACATTTAAGGTTAGCCAATGCAACTAGAAGATCACCAATAGGAGAACTGTCTCAGGTTACAATTTATATTGGAGACCATAAGTTTCTTATGGATTTTATAATATAAAAAACTACGAAACAATCATCATATAGAGCGTTATTAGGACGACCATGGCTCTATCAGGCCGATGTTATAACCCACTGGAAGAAGGAGATTACAGAGACCAGATGGAGACACCGATAGGAAAAAGTCATAAAAGAATTTCCATGTCATGGGAAAAAGATAAGTACGAAGGTGAGACACCTACATCTTCCTCGAGCTATACTTCGGAGGAAGAAGGGCTTCAGTTAGTAGGGACTGAGGAAGGGGAAAGGTTTGTCACACTAAGTATACCTGCATACAGTAATAGAGTAGAATACGTAGATAGAGGAGATTGTGGAGTTCCAGAGATTAGTGCGATCATAGGAGATCAGACTATAGATAGAATACTAATAGACTCAGGATCTAGTATCAATTTAGTAACAAAAACAATGGTTATAGAATTTCAGGGAACAATACATATTAGGCAGCGCCAATATAGATTGAATCCAAAGTACTCCTTATTAGTAAAAGATGAATTAGATAGATGTCTTAGAGCGAGTATTATATATCCTGTTCTAAGCAGCCAGTGGGTGTCACCAATAGTTATAGTACCTAAGAAGAAGACGGGCAAGATTAGAGTTTGCCAAGATTTTAGGAAACTAAATGCTACTACAGCAAAAGATTATCATCCTTTGCCGTATACAGATACTATTCTTGACCAGGTAGCTAGTCATGAACGTTATAGCTTTTTAGATGGATTCTCAGGCTATAACCAAATTTTTATAAAAGAGGAAGATAGATCCAAAACTACTTTCACCACTGATTGGGGGACGTATGCGTATACGCGAATGCCCTTTGGTCTTTGTAATGCACCTGCCACATTCCAACGTACGATGACAATTATTGATTTTTCGGGTAGAATAGCTAGATGGGTATTATTATTAGATGAGTTCAATTATGAAGTAGAATTAAGAAGAGACAAGGATCATCAAAATGTTGACTATATATCCCGCCTCTAAACAAAAAATCAATTAGAACCCAATTATGATGAATTTCCAGATGAACATATAATGCGTATTCCATCGGAAACATCCATTTATATGGATGTTATTAACTTCTTACAGGACCAGATATAGCCTGAACTTTTTAATAAATAACAAAAAACTGTTTTTCTTTCTAAGATAGGACCTTATACGATTGTAAATAGAATATTGTATAAATTAGGAGCTGTCGATAGTCTCCGCCGATGTTTAGAACCAACCGAGACGACCGTTGTAATAAGTGCATTACATGAGGAAGATTCGGAGGGTATGCTCTCAAAAACATTGCAAAAAAATTTTTCAATGCTAAATATTGGTGGCCTACCGTCTATAGAGATGTTAAATTATTCATTAAAAAATGTGATGCATGCCAGAGGATTGGGAAGCCCAGCTTCGCAACACATTGGCCGCTTACTCCAATTATTTCCTTAGCACCCTTTGAGAAGTGGGGGATAGATTTTGTAGGACTTATCAAATAGATTACGTGTAAAACTTGTCTTTGTTACATATTCGTTGCCACGGACTATGCTACCAAGATGGTAGAGGCCGAAGCCACAATTATGAACGATGATAAGACTGTAGCAAGGTTTTTATTCCAATACATTATAACGCGATATGGTTGTCCCTTAGAACTCGTTAGCGATAGGGGAACCCATTTCCTTAATCAGACCATTGAAGCCATGTTGTCATATTTTTCTATCACACATCGCCAAACCACTCCATATAATCCAAAAGCAAATGGGCTTACTGAGCGGGAATGTCAAATTTTGAATAAAGTAACGAAAATACATTCTTCTGATTGGGATCAAAAGTTACCGTCTATCTTATGGGCATATAGGACTGCTGAAAAGATACAACTAGGCAGACTCCATACTATCTTGAGTATGGAATGCATCCCATACTACCAATAGAATTCAAAGTTCCGACGTTTCGCATTAGTAATGAAGAGCGAATGGATGAACATGATAGTCTCCGGGAGCGGATGATTTCTTTGACGACGCAACTGGAAGAGGATCGTCGTCTTTCATTAATCGAGACTGAACGAGTTCAGAATAAAAGAAAAGAAAATTTTGACCAATCCATTATGAAAATAAAAATCAAACGAGGAGAGTATGTGCTTCTGTATGATAATAGACACATGTTGTTTCTTGAAAAATTACAAACCAGATGGATGGGACCGTATAAAGTCATAGAAGTTTTTAATAATAAACCACTTCAGTTAGCTGATCTCCAAGGACATTTACTTGACACTCAAGTAAATGGTTCAAGGGTGAAGCGCTATTATAGCTAATTTTCGGTGCACCATGTTCACCAAAGGTTGCGAAAATGCTGAAACCAGCGTGTACATTTTTGCGAAAATGATGAAACAAGACACCTTTGTTTATTTTGCGAAAAACCTGACACTATATTGGAATATGGTGTATGGAGTGAATTCACCATTTTTTTTTTTTAGAAATACAAAAATTGCGACACGTACCTTCCCATTTTTTGGGATTTTCTACCTTCCGACATCTTTGCATTTTTTGCATTTTTAACGAAGAAAATGAAAATCTTCGCTTTGACTTACTAAGCAAAGCATTCGTGTATTTTGTTTATTTATTTATTTATTTTTGTTTTTAGGACTAGACACTTTATTATTGAGTATGTACCTTCAAAATGAAGGACATGCTTCCATTTAATATTAGTCTAATCCGCCGAAATACCATCAATATGCCTAAAACCTCAAACACTTCACTTGTTGTCGCTACCACTTTCCATCACTCTTGTTCTTCGATTTTTGAATTGTTGCGATGAGGCTCTTTTTTGCCATCACTCGTTTACAACTGCAAGCACCATGGCGATTATATTCAAAACGCACCCAAAGCCAATGACACCAGTATTACAACCACTAGTTGTTCGAGCGCGAATTGAAGGTCTTCTTCAATTTAACCCATCAGTAATTCTTACTGATTTATGTTATGAGCTGATCCGCAATTTGAGTGAAACAGAAGAAGGACATATTTCCATTACCGTCCGCAATCAAGAGATTGTTATTACAGAAGGATTTGACTATCATGCCTTAGGATTGTCTATGGATGGCAGTATGCTAGTTACTAAACCAGATTTCATCGCAGAGAGCGGAGTTTTTCAAGAAGAAGCTTATCTTGAAAAACAGGGATATAAACTCTCTTACATTAGAGATCCCAATCTCAAAAGCTTCGTTTGATTTGTTCTTGCTTCTATCTTTTTACCGGAGCAAGAGTACACCATCTCAAATACAAATATGGGATATCTGCTGAGAGCCTTAAATGAAGAGCCTCCTTCGGACAGACTGCTTTTAAGCAATTTTGTAAACTAGTAGAATTTAATCAGGTTTTCAAGCTGGGTCTACCGATGGGTATTTATGTATGCATGCTGGTGTGCTAATAGTGCAGGAGGACATCAGGATTGCAACACTGCTGCCAGAGCTAGCCCCATCAATAGAGGTTGAATCCCAGATGTAGATATCAAAAGCAACCACCGTAGCAACCACATCATCATCATCAAGTCAAGGGAGCTTGGAGAGAATGACTTCACCATCATCCCAATATACGCCATTGTCTAGTACAAAAGAAAATAGGGATGCGAAAGCGGAAGCATAAGCGGAGGACACTGTTGATCAGGAGCAAAATCGGGGTGATATACCACAAGAGCCAGCACCACAAGAAGCAGAACAGCTTCTTGATGACCAGCAGGGCAGTAAAAGTGACGTCGAGGCACCAATTCTCGATGCCGAATAATATCAAAAGATTTTTGGAACACTACTACCGGATACGCGGGCAGCTATTCATCTTGCCAGCTTGGAGAAGGTATCCAAGCTTGGATCAAAGTATGAAAGAGTCCAAGCAGACCTAATCCAGAGAGATATAGAGCTAAACGAAACAAAGACTGAGCTGTTTCATAAAAATGAAGAACTTGAAGCGGCCCAAACAGAGCTGAGCAGGAAGGACATAGAGCTTGAAGAAGCAAAAGGAAGGCAAGACGCTATGCTCGAAGTATTGGAAGAAATGTAGGAGCAGTCCAATGCCTTCGAAAGCGAAAAAATATCGCTTAAACAACAAATTCAGACTCTGCAGGCTACTTTGCAGGAGGAGAGACGTATTCGATCTACTCTCCAGAATAGTAATGCAGAGCTGAGTAACGAACTCAACAGTGCTCAGGACTCAATTGCCCAACTGCAAAATTCTACAGAAATGTTAAAAAAAGACAATCAAATATACAAGAGATAGGTCAAAGAGGCGGTTCTATGGCGAATCAGCGCCGAAGTCACGTTAGGTGCCTGCGTATCTCATGGCAAGCACAGAATTGACCCAGTAGCATGGAAGGGAATTCAGGAGAAGATGATCCAAACTTTTCAGCTACAATATCTGTAACCGCAGATGATTGCTTATGAAAAATTGAAGGAAGAGTCGGAAGAGGCCAAATTTCAATCGGGCCAAATGCAGATTTCTGACGCGGAAGAACCAGCACAATGCCAAGATCAGGAGACGTAGACAGATGAGCCAATTCAAGTTATGTCAAAAAAGGCCATCCAAATGGATACCATCTGCAAGCAAGTCCAGAAGGATCGGGAGACACAGACCGAATTCAAGGAGGCTGCGAAGGTACAAACTGTTGAAGACCAACCTGAGATGCTAAGCATTATTCCATATCAAGCTCAGGCGTCACCAAGTGGAGCGGTTGTAAAGAAGAACAAGATAGTATACTCACTACTAAGGTTGGAATTTTAGACATTTCATCAGGAACTAACATTATTTCTTCCACCCTTTTGTAGTCCAGAACTCCAATGGAGAATGTATTACCTTTTTTTACCTAAACTTTTTGGTTACACAAAAGAACAATGGGAAAACCCTTGGACTTTTTCTAACATAAATACTCTTTGGGCCAAACTAATTGTGCATCAAAAAGGAACCCTAGCCATTGCCATTTTTCAGAATAAGTTCAATGTGCAAACTAACTACGTCCATGTGGTCATAGGATCTTTGTATATATACATTTTAGAATATCTAAGAACATTTGAAAATAATATTTTTCCAGCTCTAGATGAGTATTTGAATAAGTTAGAATCAATTAACATTTTTGATGTGAAGGAAATTGTTTCTAACTCTAAATCAGTTTTTTTCCGAGTTTCTCATCAGTTACTATTCCCTGATCTATGGGAAATTTACACAGATTGGGAAGCTAACTATTCTCGTTATTTGGAAGAAGTATAAACAAATAATATACTTCACTCCACTAATCCAATAACCAGATCATATTACACTGACAACCATGTAAATATTGCTTCTCTTATTTCGTATGCCCTTCTGTCTGTTCAACAACTGTACATTAATGCAAATTTTTTTGAATATACATATGCAACCCTTTCACTAATTGTCCCTTCTGCCGAGATGTCTGAAATCCTGATTGAGGATAGTTGGTACATGCATCTTGTTAATAATACATTAATTGATAACCCTCTCGCACCAATGGGCAATCAAGGAATGGGAGGTTATCCGAACTTGTCATTTCAAGAAGACTATAATCAGAAGACCAATTATTTCCTGGCAACAAAAGGAATGACATTGGAACAAGTAAATGAAGAGAACGAAGCTCGAGCCAAGTCCATTTTTCACAGCAAGCCAGCCAGCCGAAAGCGATAGAGAAGGATGTAAATCAGTTGTTTGCGAGCCGCTGCACAACTTAGGAAGGGGATATGTGGAGTCTCATGATCTCACATTATCCAAGTTTTGTCATATATTGTAAATTTTTTTTCATTTCTATATATGTAAATGTGCTATAGTGCCTAAATTCATGTAAAGGCCTAATTGCACCTTATAAATTCATATTTAGAATAGAAGTTGTGACGTTCTATAAGAGACGCAGTAGCAGTTCAGAACTGACATTTTGACGGTTCATAAATGACATTGAGGCTGAAGAACGTTCCTATAAGGACAACACTTTTGATACAAGAATAGGAGATCAATAGATCAATTTAGGTTGCATGGGAATCCTCAAGAGAATATTTTCTCTCTCTTGAGAAGAATAGATCTAGTGGAAACTTGCCCATCCTCCTATTGTAAATTGTGATTCTTGAGCCAGTGTTTCCTCTCCTCTCTTGTGTTCTTTACTGTGTCTTGGGGGTGAATTGGTTAGGGTTTCCATATTGGTTGGGCGGTCCATGCTCCACATGTGTCCTTTTGGTTTGCATGTGATTGGAATCCTGTTGATCTTCACTTGGTGGTTCTTACAATAACCCTAGAAAGCTAGTGAATCCTTGCACCAAAAGTGCTAGCACCCCCTCCTTGCAACCATATCTTTGAGAGTCTGGAAAACTCTCATCGGTTGGAGAGCATGGGGCAATACAAAAGGCCATCAAGGTTGGAAGTGGCAAATCCTTTGTTGCTCATGTAGGGCCGAACCGCCATTAGAGATCGGGCCCCTTGGACCTTTTAGGATGTTTTGGTTGGACTAATCCCCTGTCGAAAATGGCCCTAACACAAATGCGTCATCAGACAATGGTTGGTAGCCCTCGGTAGCCTTCGATGAAAAAGTGGGTGGTGTGGGAGGAAGAGGAGTAGAAACAAGGATGAGGACAGTTTGTCCAAAGAGAGAATGGATGGAATAGAGGGAAACTGTAGGGTGGTGTGGAGGACGGAAGGAGAAGATGGAGCGGAAGTTTATGACCTGCATCCATGCTAGCGTGTCCGGAGACAACTGTGAATCAGCATGATTGAACTGGAGAGGGACAGCGGTGGAAACAAGACTAATGGAGGATGCGATAGTAATGGAAGAGGTGGTGTAAGATGGAATTGATGGAGAAGTAGTATCTACTGAGGAGATAGGAATGGAAACAGAAGTAGCAGTTGTGGGTGGAAAAGAAGAAAGAGGAACGACAACAGAAATATGAGTAGGGGACTGTACATAAGAGAAAGTAACGGTGGTAGAAGCTGGAACTGTTACTGGTGTGATGGTGGTGGTACGACATTGGGTGGTAGGTGGAGATGAGGTCCCAGTGCTCGCCGAGATTTCTCCTTCAGCATATTGATCTTAGCCCGACTTGTCATCTTTTGACTCTCCGTCATCTGAGTGGAGGATGATGTTGTATCATAGTTCATCTTGATTGACTTCAAGGAATCCAACACCTTCTTTTTGTCTCTTTTTGTCATATCGGTGGATTTGTCCTTATTGTCGTTCTTTGAAACTGGTGTGATATTCACCTCGCGGTTGCGATTATCGACATCCACTATAGTTATAGCTTCTTCGGGTAGATCACTCCATCAGATCACCTAGTTGTAGCGTTGCTTCAACTAGTTCTTCTTGTTCACAGGTGCCCTTGGTGGATCTATCCTTGAAACTTTCATCATAGCAGATTTTTGCGACGGTTGAGCTGGTACTTTCTTAATTCCATAACGATTTGGGTCCATGTGTTGTAGGACTTGCTCATCAGTCAACTCAGTCTCCTTGTTGTAAGTCAAAGCATGTTGCCAAGGGACTAAATCATCGTCAACTGGGTTCTCAATAGATTCCGCTGATAGCCATGCTACGTTTATCATATTCATTCCAAATGTAATTGGTGTGTCCATCGTGTAACACTTGGATGAAGATGTGTTGGGTTCAGGATCAGATTCATATTGACATGCTTGCCAGTCAATCGTTGCTAATGCATCCGTCCATCTCACGACATTCGTCTTTGAATCGTAGTGACCACCCTTGGCTTGCCTTGGGAAATCTATCATGTGATCTATCTTGGATGATCCGTCATCAACCTTGGGTGCAAGTGGTTTCACCGCCCATGTGGCTGGATCGACCTTTACAGCCTGCTCCCTGTTCTCAAAGGTGATTTTCCCATACCCCAATTGTGTACTACTTAAGAAATCCTCAACCATGGTCTTTCCAGTAAAACACAGTATGCAGATGGAGACTCATGTATATCCATTACTACAAAAGTGATCACAAATTGCATGCCTGCTATTTTTATAGGGATATCGGCAACCAGACCCTTCGGTTTTATGTAGGATTGATCTGCTAGCTTGATGCGAATCTTGTTGGCTTCAATCCCTGTAGACTCCACTTTTGATACAAAGTAGTGGAGATCAAATTGACACTTGATCCTCCATCTACCACTGCTACCCCGTCCTCAAATATCTTGTGTTTGATTGGCAGGGTGATGTTGTGCTTCTCACTTTCTCACGTTGCCCCGATGTGGAGGACGTTACTAGTCTCTTCGTAGCCCGTACAATATATGGGCTTTGGGGCTACTGGTTTTGCATCCCCTTTGGCCCATTCAGCCAAAGGCTTTTAGCTTGTGGCGCAATCCGCAGTAATTTCCCAAGAGGTAAACTAACACTGCTCGCCAGTAGGCTTGTGAGCCTTTCAGTGCGCGGTTCCTCGGGCTCCACCATGTGAAAAGGTGGTTCATGATGATGCAATCGATTGTTCTCATTAGTGCACAATGGTGATCCCGTTCGTGGTTCCTGTTCGTCATCAGCAGGAGGTTCCATAGGGTGGCCTTTTCTTGCTCTTTTTTGTTTGCTTGTGCTCTTTGTACTTAGTGTCGTATCTTCTGGTACTGTCTCCTTTCTTTCCTCACATTCGGATATGGAGCTAAAGTTGAGGGTTGGTCATCAGTGACCGATGGTGGTGGTGAGGGAGTCACTTCCTTCCACTTCTATGCTCGCGTAACGGGTAACACAGGGGCATGGAAATGTTGCCTTCCCAGTGGCACTCCCGTTGGAACTGTTGCTCATTGTATGACAATGAAGTTCACTGGTCCTAGGTCTCAATGGACAATTCTTAAAGCAGTGTCCATAACCGCATTCTCGACAGAAGGATGTACATTGTTCCTTGTAAGGACATTCAGCAATTCTGTGTCCTTCGTCGCATCTGTAGCAGCCGTAATTTCTTCCGCCTTGACGTTGATTTGAGCTACATAGGTCGCAATATATTCACTTATGGCAGGATCCATATATGGTTCATCCAGCCCATACCATTGTTGCTGCTCAGGTTGAGGTGGTACTGGCATCTCTAGTTCTATTGTTGTCAAGTTTATGTGGGCCACTTGTTGATTGGCTGGCCCTGGTGGTGCAGGTAAGGCCATGCGTTGTTGATGGCTTTTTCATCATATCCAAGGAAAATACACTTAACACCTTTTGCATCTAGTTTCTTTCGTTTTTCATCAAGCACATGAGCGTAAACATCGCAACCAAATACTTGTAAATGAGAAACATTAGGTTTCTTTTCAGTAAAAGCTTCATAAGGTGTCTTACCCTCCACGGACTTTGTAGGACACCGATTCAAGATATGAGTAGTTGTGTTGCATGCTTCTGCCCAAAAGGTATTTGGCAAACCCTTGCTCTTAAGTATTGCCCTAGCCATCTCCACAATGGATCTATCCTTCCATTCTGCAACTCCATTCTGTTGTGGTGAATAGGGTGTAGTAGTTGGCTCTTAATCCTCTAATCCTTGCAAAAATCTATAAACTCTGTTGAAAATTACTCACCGCCACCATCTGATCTGAGAGTCTTAATATAACAACCTGTTTGTTTTTCAACTAGAGCCTTGAACTCTCTAAACTTTGCAAAAGCATCATATTTCTTGCTTATGAAATAAATTCAGATATGTCTACTATAGTCGTCAATGAACATGATGAAATAGTAACAACCACTAATGGACCTAGTTTGTATTGGTCCACACAGATCACTATGAACAAGATAAAGAATGCCATTGGCTCTTCTTGCTCCACCTTTGGAAAATATCTCTCTATGTTGTTTTCCCACTTCTACTGTTTTAAAATCAGAGCTACCAGACCCTCGCTGGAACTGTGTTCTGCCCTCTGATGGCCTGAGCAACTTTTTTTTTTTACTTGTGGAGAGCCTGTGGTCTACTGTTTTACCTGTCTGCTGCACGCTACATGCGGAGAACTGACCTGCTCGACCTGTCTCTGGCCAACTACAACCATTTTCCTACAGTTTCAGACCTGCCAGTACTGTGACAGGCTGTCAGGGGCCTCCCTACACATTTTTTTGAGTTGTGTCAGATCAAACCGATATCAGACCTGTCTGTGGCCTGCCTACCTCCAACTATATGTCGGTCTGCATCAGTCAAAATCAACAGAAATCAGACCTGTTTGCAACCTGAGCGACCTGCCATAGTCTGTCTATGGACTGTGTTCTCTGTCAGGGTTTTCGAAAGTCTACAAACACCATGGCACCTGTTCATTTGAGCGATTGATCGTCTAACTCACTACCTAGCAAAGGACAGAGGCAAAGAGACAATGACAATTAGAAACGACATTCATGACTGGGGTTTCACACGCAACGACTACCTAATTGCACATTGAGGTGAGTTTTTGACTTGAACTTTCTTTCTAGTCACTTCCATTTCTTGAAGTTCTGTTTGTAAGCTCGTGACTTAAATTGGAGTGGGATGTGAGATGTGTATGATAGGGTTTTACACTTTGAAGGAGGTTGTTATGAATAGTCTAGGGAAGTAAGCTTGTTGAGGGACTAATTACGTCAAGTTTTTTTTTCCTGAGGTCCTACAGATTTAAGTGTTGCTGATGGTTGTGATTTTCAGTTGTACTCATTTACATTGGTGACTACTTGTAAGGTTTGGTAGTGAATCGGGTTTTTAAGCATGAACTAGAGTTCAGTTGAGAATTATAGTAATGAATGTCATATGTTGTGGGGTTAATTAAGGGAAGGATTTATTTCGGTTATTGATGTTTAGTGAAAGCAAGAACGCTTGTAACCAGGGTTTATTAGCATGGTTTGGAAGTAATTATATGGATACAGTTTTAAAAGGTGAATGTGTTTTACTCTATGCTTGTCTAAGATAGAACTGATAGCTTAAACCGCAATAAACCGTCAAAGTTTAAAAGCGTTTTACTTTTTGTCATTTATGAAGCGTGTCAGCTGGACCCGACCTCTTGGTTAAAGTGTCACACTAGTCACACCCGTCGTCAGTACTGTCTAGCGAAATACCTAGACCCGACGATCGGTGAAAATATCACCGCTTATCAAACAAAGCGGTGCGTATAACTTGCACCCCACGAGCACATCATAGGCAATAAATCGGTTTTAGGCCCATGTAAGGTTTGTACTAGCTGCAAGCTGAATTCAATGGGGAAAGAGACATTAGCGAATTAGTGATCAGAAGTTTTTATGGAACCGTAATTCTAGAAAGCTAGTGAATCATTGCACCAAAAGTGCTAGCACCCCCTCCTTGCAACTGTATCTCTGAGAGCCTGGAAAACTCTCATCGGTTGGGGAGCACGGGGCAATAGAGAGGCCATCAGGGTTGAAAGTGGCAAATCCTCTATTGCTCACGTAGGGCCGAACCACCATTAGAGGTGGGGCCCCTTGATCCTTTTAGGAAGTTTTGGCTGGACTAACCCCCCATCAAAATAGGCCCTAACATCAAGGTAATTGTGAAAGTTAAATTATTGATTTGTTAGCTTTCAATCTTAATCTTCAGGTTTGGTCGACTGCTCATCCAGTGTATCATGTAAATTTACTTTATATAATGATGACAGTTTGATGTATTGAAGATTTTTGCCCATTTGGAAGATTTATCGCTCAATGTACCTTTGGACCCTGAATAAGTACTCAGGATCAGAGACAAACAATTAAGAAATTGTTCTATCTCTGTGTGCTTGCTTAGGTTGGTTGGTCAAATTGATGATAATGATTCATGGGAAGAGTTAAAAGCATACAAATTGGATTTTCCCTAGTTACTCGTTCTGAGGACAGAACTGATTTAAGGGGGGAAGAATGTTACGTCCATGTCCTGTATAAGGGAAACAAAATAATTCTTGACATGGATAACCTGTCACTCCAGGTGTATATGGTTATTGGTTATGCCTCGTCATTCCGGGCTTGGCCTGTAAAGTAAAGTAATTAATAATCATATGAGGGCCCAGACCTATAATTGGACATAGGAGCACATGCATAGTGAATGATTGTTTTAATACGAGAATAGGAGGTTAATAGCTCAGTATAGGTTGCATGGGAATCCTAGAGAGAATATTCTCTCTCTCATGAGGAGAATATGTCCATTAAAAACTCACCCATCCTCCTATTGGAAATTCAGTTTCTTGAGCCTGTTTCTCCTCCTCTCTCTTAGGTTCTTCATTATGGCTTTGGGACTAGGTCCAGGAGGAAACAAAAGGGATCTAGGTTTGGATGGATGGTTTTGCTCCACAGGTGTCCTTTTGGTTGTTTTGCAACAGGATCTAGTCAGATCTTCATATGGTGATCCTTACATCAGGGCTAAGGGCTAAGGGCTTAGGATTTAGGATTTAGTGTTTAGGGTTCATGGTTTAGGGTTAAGGGCCAAGGCTTAAGGATTGAAAGTTTAGGGCTAATGGTTAAAGGACCAAGGATTAAGGGTTAAGGGCGGATTTAGGATTTAAGATTTAGGGCTAAGAGCTTAGGAAATAGGGTTTAGGGCTAAGGGATTTGGATTTAGGGTTTATGGCTAGGTTAGGATTTAGAGTTTTGAGTTTAGGATTTAGGGCTAAGGGCTTAGGATTTAGGATTCATTGTTAAGGCTTTAGGTTTAGGGTTTAGGGTTTAGGATTTAGGATTTAGGGTTAAGAGTTAAGGGCTTAGGATTTAGGGTTTAGAATTTAGAATTTAGGGCTAGGGGCTTAGAGTATAGGATTTAGTGTTTAGAATTTAGGGCTTAGGGTCTAGGGTTAAGGTCCAAGGGTTTAGGGTTTATGTTTTAAGTTTTAAGGTTTAGGATTTAGGGCTTAGGGCTTAGGGCTTAGGCTTTAGGGCTTAGGGCTTAGGGCTTAGGGTGTAGGATTTTGGGCTAAGGGCTTAGGGTTTAGGGTTTAGGATCTAGGATTAGGGGTTTAGGATTTAGGGCTTATGGCTATGGGCTTAGGGTTTGGGGCTTAGGGCATTGAGAAAGGGCTGCAAGACTACATACTAGTGTTGGATGCCTTTACTTTCAAGGTCATACAACAACCAAAAGAATCCATTGAACAATGCAACGATTAATTAGCAAATGGTAGCTTGTGAGTCTTTGAGAGGCTACAAGCCTCACAACTCTGTCCACACTTTGAGAATGTCTTTGGAAGGCTGAGTGCAAGATCCTTTGTGCATAGCATCTCCATTGATTTGAAGTTGGGATGGCCTAACCTCTTATGCCAAAGCTCCACTTGATTAAGCTCCTACTTAGCCATGTTCACACTTTCAAGAAATACATTAGCATCAAGCTTAAGTAGTCTTCCTTGCTTGAATCCCTTTACAATGCAAGTGTCATTCATCATAATGGAGCAAACACCTTGCTTAAAATGGACATCTAAACGATCATCCATCGATTGTCCTACACTAAGCAAAATCTTAGTAAGTGTATGAACATAGAGTACATTTGAAGATTTACTCTTTTAGAGGATCCAAGACTTAAGGAAATAGTTTTCACTCCATCTACTCTACACTCTTGAAAACTTGTTGTTAGAATAGACTTTTTACAACCTACAAAAGGTACAAGAGTTGAGAAGAAATTCTTTTGGAATGTCTTGTGGGAGCTAGCCCCACTATCAATCCACGATGTGTCATTAGAGTAGCTATTGATTGTTGATGTAGATGCCATCAAGGATGAATCAACTTCATCCTCATCTTCCTCAAAAGTAAGGTTGCCTTGCTTGCTCTCACCTTGTGCATTCTTCCTTTTGCAGCACTTGGATGCAAAGTGCCCCTTCTTTCCACAAAAAAAGTACTTTTGTTTGGCCTTGTTCTTCTTTCCACCTTCAAAGCTTTATGCTTGATCATCACTCTTGGTCTCCTGGTGTTGAATCTTCTTCTTGGACTTTGCCTTGCCTTTGCTTGAGAAGTTGGCCTTCTCATCTCCATCATGTAGCTTCAAGAAACCAATCTTTTGTCTCACATGAAGGATTCTACTCTCCTCGGCCGCAAGCACACTATGGAGCTTGTGAATAGAAGGTAGAGAATCTTAAAGTGCCAAGCTTTGTACTAGATTGGAGAACTCATCTTCAAGACCATTTAGTATGATTTGCACAAGTTCATCATCATGAAATTTTTTTACTAATGATGGAAAGTTCTTTATTGAGAGATTTTATCCTCAAGACATACTCTTGAGCACTCTCATCACTACCTCTAATGCTTTGTAGAACTTTGTTCCTAAGCATAGGCACTCTAATGCTTTGTAGAACTTTGTTTTTAAGCATAAGCACTCGAGAGGTGTTTTTGGATTCATAAATCCCTCTTAAGGAGTCCCAAGCCTCCTTGGCCGAGGTACAAGATGAAACTTCTTTAAGAAGTTCATTACTAACATTCATTTTAAGACAATGTAATGCTATCCTAGATCTCTTCTTGTACTTCACTAGATCTTGTCCTCCTCGAGGCTCTTCCCAATCACCAAGAACAAGATCATACAAATCTTGGAGCACTGGAAGTGACTCCATTCTTACTTTCCAGATTGAATAGTTACTTGAATTCAACCTTTCACTAGCTTCAAGAAGATAGGCTCCAATTGAACCCATTTTTACTAGTAACAATGTACTATTTAAAGGCTCTCCCTTCTCTCTTTCTCAGAATTTAGCCACAAAGCTACTCAATATTCACTCTACGACTTTATAAAAAAGTAGTGAATCAACTGGATGTATGCCATTGATTTCATCAAAAGTTAAAGCAAGACCATGCTAAAAAATGCTTCCTTTGTAATGCTAGAAAAAATAGCTTGTTTCATAGCAAAATCCCATGGGAAGCAACGATTCAAGCAAATGGAAAAGCTTATTCACTTCCAAATTGTAAATGATCAACTATGTTGACAATTTCTGAAAGTGAACTTCAAGAAGCTTATTTCAAATAAAATCAACATTTAACTCCTCTAACATAGCAAAAAATTTCGATTGCTTTTAAAGCACTAAAAAAAACATATTTTTCAAAGAACAATTTCTCAATCTTAATTCCAAGGGCAATAACCCCTTATTAAGATTGAAAATTTGCCTTATCATCAAAAAGTAAGAAACAAAAGTAATTTGCAAAACTTTTGGCAAAACTGAGCTCTATTTTCCTTCAAAATCATTTTTCAAGAGCGTAATTGATCAAACCGGTTGCAAACTTCGGTAGTGCACATACCATACAACCGAATCCTCTTGCAAAAGCTGTGATTTAAGATGAGAATCGAGAACTGCCTCACCAAGCCTTTGCTCCAAATTGTTGCTTCAAGAATCCAAGAATCAGGATCCCATCGCGAAAAACCTTCCACAATTTTTGGCCTCCTCTTTGAGAACTTTCCAATGATAAAACCGCATAGCTTTTGCTTTGATACCAATATAAAGCCCCCCACCAAGAATACAATAGCCAAGCTAGCCACAACAAAGCAACACAAGGGAATCGGATGGTGGATAAACCAACCTAGACGAATCTAGCCCCCAAGCTATGGATCAATCCCTCATAAGGGATAGAGGTGTCATACCAGCAACATGTAGCTACCAATCACACAATCAAGCATACACTAGTCATAGCCCAATGGGTATACTTATATCCTCCAAGGCCCATGCACCACTAGTAGTGCACTGTGACACCTCACTGCACACCTCTGCAGCTTATTTTGGCCACATCATCTAATTTCCCGATGACTCACTGATAGACCCATAATAATCCACCATCATGAGTTTAGGCCTCCAACCCCCTCATAATTATAATTAGCTTACGGGTCGAGGTAGACCTACTGACCTCTAGCAGGATAATCAATCCAAGATTAGTCATGGGCATGACATGAGTAATATCCCTTGCCTATAATTAAGTGCAAAAAGACAAGATATTTAGAGAATTGACCATGTGTGTGTGTGTGTGTGTGGTAATTCGAGTGTTTTTTGTAAAGGAATTTGGCCCAAGGAGAATAAGATATTGTTTCAAACTCCTAGATTTTCTACTAGTGCAACTGTCCTTAGCATGTGTAGAAGGCCCCACTAAATCATTTGGGCAAGCATTCAAACTCTGAACCATATGGATTTTATTCAACTGACTTTTACAACCAAGTCATTTATCCACATGTGAAGATTGCCAATATAGTGCACCTTATGTGAGTGTTAAGCCTCGAGAAGAAAAAATACTGTTTAATGGATTAACATTATGTCAAACAAGGGTGATAACAACACAATTAACATACTTGGAGTTAATATGTATCCACGGGATCCAACAAGAATGTAGACAATCATGAAGGTAGTCAAGCAAAAATGTAGACAAACTAGTTAGTTGCTTTGAGTTAATGATAGTCTATGTTGAAGCTTGATGGTTAACCCTCATTTTCAAACCTCGTCGATGGAGAACAAACCCTTAGAAGAAAGGCTGAAACCTCCAAGTTGTTGACAAGCTGATTAGAATGCTACAGGCTAGAAAAAAAAGGTGCAACTCAATGGCCTCCATGTTTGTAGTATTATAGCCTCATTGATGGATGAAGCATCGATAGGAAAAAGTCACCAAATTTTTGAAGTACGGTCACCGTGGACATTGTTTGCTCACAATTGCATTTTAGATAAGACCCCAAGCAAATATGGTGCCCTTGAACACCCCACCCCCCCCCCCCCCCCCAAAAAAAAAAAAAAAAAAGTACAGGTGTAAAACTCATCCAAGTTAGACTTCTTAAGACGGGAGTAATTTTTCTCACAAATAACAATATAAACTTTTTCTTTCTAAAATTATTGGGAGTTCAATTAACTAGTCCATAGGTTTAACGATTATAGAGGAAAGTTCTTTTTTAGCGAGAGTTCACTATAATATGCATCATACATTACATACATGACTAGTCCTTGATCGAATTCATAGTGAGGGCCCATGTTGCAATTTGATGGTTGAGGTGGCTCTTCAGATTTTTTTTCCATCATGAGAGTTGTTTTACATTTCAATTTGAATCAAATTTATCCTCGAATATTATCAAAGTTTCTAAATTTCATATTGAGATTTGGTTGATTATATCATTGTATAAAAGTGCACAAACTTTTTAGCGATATTTGACCCTCAAATTATAATGCAAACTTATAATTGGAAATGTGTGATAAAATAGAATAATCCACGATAAGTTGAAAGGACACCATGAGCCTTTCAAAGTCATAGTAAGCAATGAGTGCATATGGAAGCCCAAATTTGAAAATGAACCAACCTATAATAAAATGTCCTTTCACTATCATAGTAAGCAAAGAGTGCATATAGAAGCCTCCTATTTATATCCATACACAAAACATCACTTGCACTACATGACGTTAAAAAATCTCTTGGATTGTAGGGACAACAACAAGAACCTTTGAGACTCGTCTAAGAAAATAAGTTCATATTAAAGTGGTCACTTGGAAAGTGAATGGACACTTTATGGTAAGAAATAAATTCATAAAGTGGTCACTTTGAAAGTGAAAGGATTGTTCAGAATCAAAGCATGAAATCTAAGTTAGATAACGTGTCCATGTTTTAACATATCCACCTTTTTATTGATATTTACAAGTGGGATTTGACGTGGATGTCATTTTGGCAACCTAAATGCAAAAGTGCAAATGTCATGTGTGAGAGTCAAATTTGACGACTGAATGTGAAATATGGAAAATGTGCCTATAACTACCAATTTGCTTTTTTTTTTTTTTTTTTTCTCTTGTACGTCCTCATTTGTGCGCCAAATTGGAGTCGAATCTCTTAACTCATGGAGAGGAAGGAAGTCCTAACCTTATTGGAGCAACAAGCAATATAGCTATGAAATTGGAATCAACTATGCTTGACATAGTGGGGCCGCCACCACGTTAAAGGTTCTAGTGGCCTTGAGGGATGATGTGCTAGCACCACTAGTAGCTCTCAAGGCCTACACCACCCTTCAATGAGGCTAGTCACCACATTGCTTTGTTAGATGCAGTTGGGAACGATGCTAAAAATTTACACTTAGAGTTGCAATTTATAGAATTTAACATGACAATTTTAGTTAGGATGTCATGCGTTGCTTGGTTTGAATTTTGTCTTGCAAATTTTGTTTCCTAGACTCTAGAATTGAGTTGTCAAAGTATAACGCCATCTCCCTATTGTTAATTTCTCAATTTGAAGACTTTGACATGCTCAGGTTGTTTACTGCCATCAAAACTCAAAGTACGAGTCCATGTGCACTTTTCAAGTTGCCATTGAAAACTCCTTTGACAAACTACCCATTCATGTTCACAATTGTATCTTGCCCTTTAGATAGGTCAAATTGTGCCTTTTACCAAAGCAAAATGACCATCAAATTTCAACATTGATTGAAAAATACAGAGTAGTTTCTTGCCCTTCAAATAGGTCAAAATGTGCAATTGATTGACAATACATTTATAATATATCTCCAATGTAGTGGTGGGGGCTGAGTTTGAAAGACTCGCCAATGACATGTGGCAAGGTTCTGTCTTCTATCCATAAGCAAATCTTTTCACATGTGATGAGTAGTGCTTGAGGTTGACATGCCCACCCAAGTTCAATTCTTTGTGATCCCATGGGTTCACAATACCAATAAACATTTGTGTGTGTGTGTGTGTGTGTGTGTGTGTGAGAGAGAGAGAGAGAGAGAGAGAGAGAGAGAGAGAGAGAGATGCATCCATGTATGTAAATGTGTTCAAATTCTTTCAAAGCATGCAAAGTTATGGGGATTGTGCTTGGGTATGTGTGATGCTTGTGAACATATGGATTGAGTATATGGCATGTATATCGATGGTACTTGCAATCATATGACTTGAGGGGGGATAGCTATTGAAGATTTGTGATGCGGTGAATCTTGTTGTGTTGGGCCCAAATCTTTCACACGTGTGAGAGGCATGCTTCCAAATTTCTAGACTAGTCGTACATGATCTTGTGGCTTGCACTACGATCATACATGTGATCATACTCTAGATTTTAGCTAGTAACGATTTGTCATGTGGCCAATCCCAAATCTATTACATGTGCGAGAGCAATGCCTAGACCTATGTCATCCTGGCGCTACTACCTGCATGCAATCCCTACACCACGTCAGGGAGTACCTGTACGGCTAAGAAAATACAAAAAAAATAAAACTTGGAACATGGAGGGGAGTGGTGGGGATTGCACTCCCGCACTCTTGACATGGCGCAACAAAGTGCTTGCAGTGCGTGCCTTAACAGGAGCATGTGATCGAACGACATGTACAACAATCATGCAAAAAATGATCATACACTTGAAGGGGTTGCATATCATGTGAGCATGTATAGCAATCTCACCCACAATCATATGGCATGAGAGATATGGGAATCAATCGCGAGATTTTCTACCGATAAAAAGTTGCCACATGGCAAATCTTTATTGGGCTGGGTCCGAACCTTTTGTGTGTGTGCGAACGAGTTGGGGCCGGGCTCTAGTAGTAGGGGTGGGCATTTAGGGGTGGGGTTCTTGTGAGGGGTTTGATCAGCCGCTAGGATTTGAGTGCATTCACCTCCTCCACCGTTGGATTAGTCGATAAGAGAACATGCAAACTTGGTCACGTCTCCATCGCTGACCATCACTCGTGGCTGACACCAGCTGGTGGGTCCCACGGAGTTTAAAAGGCACGACCCGGGTTCTACCCTCAACTGCTTAGATCTTTGCCACGTGGCTCACCGACCTATTTGGATGCTATCGAGCGGCTCATCCTAAAAAGCGTGGCAGATTTTTGAACGATTGATCCGAGATCCTACGGTCGGGATCTCGGAATCGCCCGTGCCATTAGGATGGGTAGGAGGGGTTGAGCCGGCTTCTAATTATAGCGACGCGTTATCCCGCTCCGTATCCTGAAGCACGGGACGATCTAAGTAGTTTTTCTACCGTTGGATCTTCATTAGGACCAGCGTTCAGATCTTCCCACGTCTACAGATCCTAGCGCTTAAAATAACAGCTATATGCCACGTGGCAAGAATCCAATGCAGATTAAAGATATTGTGGCACTACGAATATTAGGGTTCTCTCTCTCTCTCTCTCTCTCTTCTCTCTCTCTCTCTCTCGTTGGATCGAAGGATTTATTGTCAGAGATGGAGCTTCCATCGCCATAGCTATGGTGTGATCGTCGTCTCCAGCTTCTCGTTTTGCATTTGCTTTGTATTTCATCTCATTTTGTTCCGATCCTGTTTTTGGGCTGTTTTATGGATGCTGGCCATCACCATCTGTTTCATGCCGCTACATCTGCAGAGTATGGCA
>MU834489.1:0-46581 GCA_029204225.1 Diphasiastrum complanatum | reverse complement strand
GAGAGCTACCATGGTGGCCAAGGAGAGTAGGCCTGAAAACAAGCTTGCTAGGATGGGACAACTCAAGAATGGAGGTGAGGAGAATGCTTTCTTCTCTCATGACAAAGTCAAAGTCAAATTGAAGACACATTCCAAGAAGGACAAATCCAAGGAGGACGGTGAGCAAGTAGGAAATCCAAAATCAAGTGCTTTTATTGTGGCAAAAAGGGACATGTTATCTCAAAGTGCTACATGAAGAAGAGAGATGAAGAAAAGCAAAAAGTAAGGCAAGTGAACTTCAGCAATCAAGAGGAAGATGGCTTCAAAGAGGAGGAGTCACTCATGGCAGACATGTGTACACCATCAATTTCTATGAAGGAAGATCCTTGGTGGATTTTATAGTGGCAGTGAGCTCACATGTCACAAGGCAAAGGGAGTATTTCTCTTCATTTTCATCTTGTTCTAAGAAGTTTATTCATGTATCTTTGGCCAAATTTGATTGTGATGTAACTTGAGATAGTTAGATTGCTTACACATGTCAAGTTTAGGTTTGATGAGTGATGCACCCTATGTAGTGGCAAAATTTTGAAAACTTTGAAGGATTTTGTTAAACAAAGACCGTCATATGTGTCTGTTGTCATCAATAAAGGTCACAAAATACTTGGAACTTGACAATGACCTACTCTTATAGGGACCACATAGATATGAATGCACAAGCTCTAGAATTTGATCTACACGAGTGCCTTGATGACTGAATGGATCTTGAAGTTTTTCCAGACACACAAGATTTGCAAAAATTCAAATAAGCATTTTTTATAGGCATTCCAGTGACCATGCTTTGTTGATTCATTTGTAGCATGGCTTCGATGTTTACATGCCCCATCTTCTTATGCCACAATTCATTCTCACTTCAATCATCAAAAGCAAATATTGTACCCTCATTGTGGCTAGAAATGTCTTCTCAATACAAATTGCCTCTTCTTACAATAGTGGAAATGACTCTACTTGTTTTACTATTATAAATTTTGCATTATCAGATTCAAAGATCATTGTTATTCCAAAATCTGGCATCTTGGCATCAAAGAGTAAATTGTACTGAGGGTCAGCACATACAACGTTCTTCCAAGGCCGCTCCGGCCTACTGAGAACCGCGCGCGGGCAATATCCCGATGGTGAACGACACTGCCCTCGTTTGGGACGCACGCGGGCGCCATGTCCAACCGCCCCTGGTGCCCCTCCCCGCGGCATATACCCGTCATCAGCTTTTAGATTAATAGTGCTAGTACCTTCAATCTTATGTTGGCTATTGTCACCAAGAAGTACTCGCCTTGGAAGGGGGAGGACTTTTGAAGAGCTTATTGAGGCGAGTTTTTTCTGATTTGAAGTGAGCTTCTTTTGGCACTTGTGAAAACTTAATATGATCATTATGCAGACTTTATTCCGAAATTGTCATATCCCAAATATGCACCACTAAATTGACTACCATTGTCAACAACCAATTACTACACTCAAGTAGATAGTATTGAATGTTTTGCTCATTAAATAAGACATACACAAATTCACATCAATCATCGACTTTTTAGCTCATTATTTAGTTATATTTTGAGTTATGTTTTTGTCCATCAGACACAACATAGACAAGTTCACATCAATCATCAAATTTTCAAGGCATTATGTACCTATCTTCTTCATATTTAGAGTTACGCTTTCAAGGGGCTTGACTTTTTGCGAGTAGAGTTTTGCGAGTTTGTAAGTGCAAATAGTCGTAGATTTGGCTATTACCAAATTCACTAAAGAATAACAAATATACATGGAATATTTCTTAGATACAATGGTCTATAAGAAACAGCGATGTTGATGCAAGATCCCAATTGTAATTTTTTTCTCAAATATCAATTTATCTCTAACCTAGATTGAATTCTTGAATATATTCAAACTGTTTATACCGATAACATAGAGAGCAAGAACACTTCCGCAATGATGTGAACAATGTTTTCTAATCATTACCAACCACACAAAAATTAGTGGAGACATTCAAACGATTCAAATCAATCGAGTTGATAAAAAAGAGAAATCCAAAATCCAATGCACTCTTTTAATAAAATCCATTTGTAAATCATAAGTCATTGTATATTGCATCTAGCTCATGCAAGAAACTTGATTGCGTCCCCACACATTTAACGAGCGTATCCCAATTTCACCAAGTATAGTCAAACATGGTGTAACAAAACACAGATCATGTGCCAAATATCTATTTGTGAAATTAGAATATATCCAATTTCACAAATTTATATAGAGAAGTCAATGATGTCCTAAGATAAAGTTTAGAAACAACAAGAACCTTACCAACATAACATCGAGTAACATATGTTAGATTGATTAGTAAAGTATCAGATCAGTTGTAGGGGCATGTGCACCCTCTCAAGATATGCAAACAAGACCATACACCTGGCCACTACTTGGATGAAAATTCATTAAGAATTTGCATGTCCGCTAAAGTGACAAAGAAGAACCTTACCAACATGACATCAAGTAAGAGATCATGTGGCAAATGATTGTATTGTTGGAAAGTGTTGTGTGTGTGATATTGTAATCATCCAACCCTGATCAACCAAATATGACCTCACTATGTCCATGGTGGCTTCAACTAAGCTCTCAGAAAAAGTATTCCATGTAGGAATTGTGGTCTCATCTACGCACTGGACTCCCAATGAAGTTAAATAATCTACCCATATGAACTTTGCCACTTCATCTCTAGGGTGTCCATGCAATGCAATCCATTCGCATAGTACCTTTCGAGAAATCGTTTAATATGCTTCTGAGTACACATGACATCTTCAAAAGTAAGTGCATATACTCTACATACAAAACCTCTCGTGTGTTCAAGTGTGGGTTTTCGCCCATTTTATATGGCCTCAGAAACATTATTCCCGATGGCCCTGGCGTGCGAGTTAGTATGTATGCTCCTGCATCTAATGCCTCCGCCCAAAGAAATTTGAGAACTTTGTTATCATATAGCATGCACTGACTTTGTCCAAAATGCTCTTTCTATTGAGGGCTGTAGCTCATTGTGAATTCTCCCTGGTTTGATTCTCAGCCAATGCAATAAAATGCTTGAACTTTTCAGTGCTTGATCCTTAGGCCTCAATGTATAAAGAGAATCTTCCTGCTACATTTGTATTATGGAAGGAGTCGTGGGTACAGGCCTCTCAACACCACATCCTTCTCGGGTGTATGCATCTCCATTTTCATTATAATTACAGACTATCCTTCTTGCTTTCTGCTACGGCAAGGAAAACATAGTACAATCTTGTCACATGCCCTCTAATTTTGTATAAGCATCCTCCAATTTTCAGCCCAATTGCTCATAATTCCTTGCCCTTCCACAGTTCATATCTTCTTCCTAAAAAGTTCACACCAATTCCCAATGCAGCCATCTTGTGGATGGAAATCAGGTTCTTCGCTGGCCCTAGTGCATACAGAACTTCTTGTAATGTCTCCTTTTTGCCTTCAGAGAGATTGATGCACACGTTTCCCATCCCAAGAAACTTCAGAATTGGGTTGTTTTCAACCACGATTTCTTTCTCAAGGGATAGCTCCTTGAACATGATGAATACACCTTTGTCAAATGTCATATGCATTGTTGCTCCTCAGTCCATGTACCAGGACTCATCTTGGTAAACAACTTCGGAACTTGTAGGATCCAAACTCATGCCGTATGATAGGGGATGATGTCCTTCCCTTTGTTTATCTTTATCAGCATTTCTAGCAATATTGTGACTACTTCCTCTTCATTTCTAGCTTCTTCCATCCATCTTATTCCTCTGCATCATGAGCGTTATCTCATTCACTTGAGGAGATTCATTCGCTCTTGTTGCAGTAATCGTTCCATGATCTCTGCTAAGTCCAAATCGTGCACCCTGATCCTTCCAATCGTCATCACTAGAGGATCATAGGAGCTAGATAGGCTTCCCAAGTTCGTAAAGATCAGATGGGTCTTTTCCGCAGGTGTGTCTGCCGCTTCCAGCTTTCTTGCTATGCCTTGGTGATTTCCAGATGCTTGGTGAGTTGTAGTTTGACGTTTGCCAGTCTTTGCGTCAGCGATAGCACATTGCTAACACTCTTCCCTTCGTATATCCCTTCCAGCATGTTCCTTTCCTGCTTTGCGTTTTTGGCATCCTGAAGCTGCGTTGCAGGGGTTTCTCCTAGAGACAGGCATAATGTGACAAAAGCTTTCCACTGCCTTGTTTGATAACTCCGGATTGCTTCCATGTCAGGCAGCTCCCCTTCTGCATCCCCTCTGGGCTCCTACTCATCGCCAGACATGATTCCCCACAACGATCAGTCTTCCAGCACCATTCTCATCCTCCACTTCCACAGAGACTGGTTCGGCCCTTCCAGCTTTTTGAGCATCCTCACCTTGACGACGTTTGTTATCTCTCCAGCCATTTCCTTTTCACCTTTTGGCTCGTTGTTCCCTGTCCAATCAATCTCGTATCTCCGTATCGTGTGATGAGTGTTTTGTATGAGGTATCTTCACTCGAATCGTGGGCCCATAACCTTTGATAACATAACATTCAAAGCAGTACAGAAGCAAAGCACATCACAGAAAGTAATCTAAAAGCAGGAAGACATAAGAATGATCACAAAACAGGATGCTTCTACTGTCGCCCCTTTTCCATTATGAAACACCAAAGTTACATATTAAGAAGATGTTACTTTAAGCTGTGATGCCAAGAATCTAGCAGAGTGACAGGTGCCCTGACTATTACCGCCTACTGATTCATAGGAAATGGATAGTGTAGCCACTAACGGCCATTAGCCAGTGTCCACAAGGCCAAGTTTATAGAACTTGAACAGCCTAATAGAAAATTGTGAAAGTTGAGAGGTACGTGAGTGACACTACTATGAACGGCTTGCCCTGTAACAAGAAACATATCTGAGCTTGTACAAATAAATTAGATGCCAACAATGGCATTCATAAGCTATTTGAGAAGTTAAAAAAACACACCATGTGGGCTAAGCCAAGTCCTGTACATGGTAGAGCTTGGCAGCTGCTATGAGCTCAAAAACTAATCACTTGACAAGAACAATGCCCCAAGTCACCAAGAAAATTCACACCATTAGGCAGCTTCATTGTACGCCAGGTCACATTCTGGCTGATCATGCCCTCATCCACCGGAGCAACAATAACAATCAAAGCAGGGCCCAGAGTACCAACTATGTAAAGCTTTCCATTAGAGCCAGCCAAAGCAGAGACTAGTCGAGGATCCCATTCTAGCAAAGATCCAACAGTGTTGCATTTCACTGTGGACCAGCTATCTTCCTCTGAAATATAGCATTGGTAGCATCCCAATTCTATTGTGTAGAGATTGTTATCCATAACTGTGCTGGGTTTTCCCCATCCAGATCGTAGACCTGGCAAGAGCTCAGACCAGGAATCCGTTTCAGGATCATATATGCCACCATTCAATTCACCACTTAGGTTCTGTGGGCCAATTATGCATAATCGATCTTCTATCACTGCAACGTACTTGATAGGATTGCCTGGATGGGTTGTGATAGCTCCCCTTGCACTTGCAGCAAAACACCAGCTGTTTCTTTCTGGATCATAGATTTCAAGAGATGGAAGCGAATACCCTCTAAGGTGACACATGCCAGATCCACCCACAACATACAGTTTGCCCTTGATAACACCAGCTAAGCATCCAAAACGTGGGGTCAACATAGATGCAACCTTTTTCCACTTGTTTCTTATGAGGTTATACACCCATACATCCCTGCAAAAAGCAAAACAATGAAGGTTGAGAGAGGTCTTGAGAAGATGACATTTACACAAATAAGCCAGTCGCTACAAACCTGTGCTTCTAAGTTCGAACATGGGATTCAGTGGTTTTTTATTACTGGAGTTTAAAATGCATTCATTTATCACACCATAACTGAAATGATTGTGTACTTGGCATGTCCGACTGAAGCTACTGGAGCATTGTCCCCAGAGTCAAATCCTCCTACAAAGCTCCTAGAGCTACTCATCAAAATTAGCATCACTTATTCAGGCTTCTCTATACCTGACATGATTTCAGGGTTTCTCCTGACTAGAGGCCAATGCTGAATATAAGGAGAGATCCATTTTGCATGAGACACATAATAACAGATCTAACTTCCTGAAGTTCTCCAATTTGACTATATGTCTATCAGAAAAGAAAGAATCTGCCAGCAGCTCACCTCTGTAGTTAAAAAAAAGCTGGAAATTTTTGAGGTGACGCCATAAGCAAAACCATGTAATTTGAAGTCTGATTTATAGCCAAAGCACATATTGTGAAGTATATGCTCGTGATTATGAGAATAAGAAACATTTTAATATATTCAAACTTCACTTTAGCTTCAAAAGGCAGAAAAGCTTTGAGCTTTCAGTTGAAACGGCTGTTAATTATTATTGATCCTAGCAGAGGATTGAACTATATTCAAACAATTTGAAACGTGATGCTTACAAATGTGAGATTGAATTCTTTAGAACCTTAATCAGACTGTAGACATTCAGGAAATTATGCCCCTTAGCAAAGTCCTGTTTTTGTTGTCAAGATGTTCTTGTAAAGCAGCAATAAAAAATTTGTCGAAGATCAGGAATATTTAAAGCGACAAGACTATTATTGCTGACAGTTAATGAATTTTGGCATCCATTAAGAAATCTCATAGGCATATTAGGGCCAAAAAGAAAATTCAAAAAGGAGTTATAGAAGGAAATTACAACCCAAAGAAAGTCAAAATGTGTCCCATAGAAAGTTTAAAGGATGGTAATGCCTCACCATCCTTTACACTTGAGAAACAATATTTTAGCGACCTTTCACCAGGTTTAACGGCTGTTTATTTATGGCTCGACATAACTGCCAGAAATTTCATCCATTTTATTGTTCTAGCAATTTCGGCCATTTTACTATTCTACAAATTCCGGATGCTAGAAAATCTATCTTACAGCACGTAAAGGATTCGCTTGGCAGTCTACTATTCACCCTACAGGAAAGATTAGGTTCTGCAAAGCTTTCATTTCCTTCGGATAATACATGCCAGCTTCTGCGAGGCTGCGACCAGACTGCCTGTTTATGGATTCTGGCTGCTGCCACTTTGTTTTTTAGATTTTTTTTGAACGGTACCCATAAAACATCTAAGGACAGATTATGAATTTTCAAAGCAACCTCTCGTGGCATATTATAAATATTCATATCCTCAAAGAAATTCTTAGAAGCGGATCATAGCTAATAGAGAGGTTGTAAAGACATTCTGCAAGGAGATTGTTGTCAACAAAAAGTGAGAAACTGTGACCCATAGAAACTTTTAGGAAGTAAAAAGGCATTCTGCTCACCATCCTTTGTTCCTGGGAAAGGATGTTCTAGATAACATCCATGAAGGTTAATAAGAAATCATTTACGGTGAGGCCATTGGAAGATGATAGATCATCAATTTCCCAATGTGTGATAGCAGCAGGCTACCATTTTCTTTTGAACGCAAAGGATTATGCTGCAGCCATCAAATACTTTGATGGCATTTTGATGGCAACCCAGCAACCTAAACTTTTTCTTTTGAAGGCGTAGGAGTATGCTGAGCTCTAAGTATCTCTGCCATCAAAAAAGTGCTTGCATCATTTTAGATGAAGATATGAGTAGTGAAATCTCATTGTAGCTTGCAAAACTGGCAAGGCCATTAGGACAAGTATTTTCCATGCACCAATCTAGGAATTGTTGGCCAAAAAGCAAACATCACAACGGTGGGAAACAAAAAAATTTCCTGCAAGGGAAACCCCAAGACAATGCTGAAACGAATCCAAAGGCATGCAACTTAGTATAATTGTCTTTTAAAAATTCTGGCAGATCACACTTGATTCATAGATGCATCATTTATGCTACTTTCCATGACTGGGCCGAACAATCTCCAGTGATCTGAATAAAAAATGCTTCTTGGTTTCCAAGGGAAGGCTCGAACTTGAGACCAAAGAAACTTTGGATGTCAAGCTAACCAATTGAGCCAACTCCCTTGGGTCTGAATAAAAAATGGCATAAGAAACATAGAAAGTTTCAAGTTCTGACGCTCAAACCTGATAGCACTTTTCCCAAAAGGGGCACCACCAATCACATACAGATTTCCATTCAGAACTGCAGAAGTAGCCCCCAGCACAACCTGACCTCCAGTAAGGGAATGATCATAAGGAACAGGAGGAAGGCCATGCCATTTATATCTGTAAGGATCTAGAGCATGCCATGAGCTGAAACCACCTGCGAGTTCCCATTTTGTTCGTTTTCCCTCGGCCCTTTCATCAAGGTGAGGTGAGGCACCAACATGCAAATAGAGCCAATCCTCCGTGCAGCCCAGCTGAGACCTAAGTTCCAAATACCCCTCGCTCTCCACCACCCACCTCCATGACTTGCAGACTGCCCTTAGCTGGCAATGATTTTCTCTGGGTACTCTTGCTAGGCATTGCAGAGCAACATCGAAAGGAAGCCCTCCAATAAGGCAAGGCTCACCTGTTGGCTGCATCTGATTGGTCCATGGTTCAATTGTGCCTCCCATATCAGTTCCGGTGCAAAGTGAGGTTCTCTTTGAACCTGAAGCAAGTAACATGGGTTACGCTATGCACACAACAAGGAACATCAAAAGACCTGATCAAGAATGCACACAGTAATTAATGTTTGGGTTTATTTGGATATAAAATTGGCCGGCTTTCAATTTGGCACTTGAATCCAAGTACAATTTGTGCTTTGATTATTAACGGATGAATGCAACTGATTCTGAAAATAATATCAACAAAGGCCTTTTTGACCAGATTTGTATCAAAACAAGAAGTAACCTGATCTTGCGACGCCTAGAACTTGAAGCTTCATCTTGGAGCATCTCCTTCCAAAAACTTTCCATGAGGCACGAAGCGTCTGAATCATAGAGGATCGGCGCAAACGAGCTCTTCGTGAAAAGCTTCTTAATAACTGGAATCCTGTCTTCATTTCCTACACCCAAATCTAAGAACAGGAATGGTTTCGTCAGCAGTCACCGTTAGCTGTTAACTTTTCTGCCTTCTAAAGAAAATGCACCTGTATTCTTCGAATCTGCTCGAACAATCAAGCCCACAAACAGGGTTTATAGCCATATCACATTTCCCAGCAACACGCCGAATTACACTTGGAAAAAATCTCACATATTACACATTGCTGGTGCATGAGTTGCCCTTCTGAAAAAATACTGGTCTGCTAATCCTCTGAACCCATAGACAGGCTGGTATTTCATCCGAACCTCTCAGAGATCGGATCCGATAGCGAAAGAACAGCGAGTAGATAAAAACCATTAAACCAAAATACGAGAGATGTGGAGATATGAGTATGGGTTTATTGATGCACTTCTAAGGTCGTATCAGGTATTTAGAAGCCATTTTCTCTAGAAACAGACAGATGAGAAACAAGAAGCCAATCAAAGAGCAACTACTGTGGATCAACACTGATTTCATATGCCATCCCCACCCATATCCGTGTATAAGAAATCTGCAGCAGTGAAAGGAAGCTCAATCAGCCACAAAATCTATGACTTTTCTTCCACTACTAAAGTCTTCAAGCTACACAACCTTCGATGTTGACTTGTTTGCACTTTATACCTGTGTACGTCTAGACTCTATAACTTAAAAGCCTTCGAGAATCCAGTAGCAAATGACTTGAACCCACTTTTACAAAGAGTATGTGATATGATACAAGTTCAGGTATGTCTTTCTCTAAGCCCAATTGCCACAAGCAGAGTCATAATTGTCCTCAAAACTCATGCATCTCTAAGCCCAATTGTCATATGATGCTCATTCATTCATTGAGAAACGAACAACAAGGTATGAATGAACTTTGAAGTGAGAGAAAGGATATGAATTACTAGAGAGACTAGACCTTGGTCAAGACAAAAGAAAAAAGAAAACCATTGGGAAATGGTCTTTTTAATGATTTGTTGTGCTTGCTAAGACAAAGAAAAAAACTAGTAAAGAACTATGTCATTGGGGAATGGTCTTTTGAGTGATCATTGCACTCAATAAAATGATTGTAATACTATGGCAAGGCCAAAGAGAAAAACTCTCTCATGGGGGAATGGTCTTTTTAGTTATCTTTGCACTCAATAAAATGATTGCAATATATGGGAAGGTCTTTAGGCCGAGTCATAATTAAAGAGTGTTGAACCGGGTGTAAAAGTCACTAAGTAGACCTATCCTAAGCATGAAGGATTGTCTTGGCATAGACTTGTCCTAAGCATAAAGGATTGTCCATAGATTACAACTGAAAATATTTTAATGACCAATAGATTTTGATTTTTAATTATAAGGTGTAGTAATGTGTCACATGTTGTTTTCATAGACAACAACTTACTTCAAGTTTTATTTTATGGTGTTTTTCCATAAGCCAACTTACGCACAAAGCTGAAACCATAATTTTCAAAGGAATGAAGTTATTTGCATGATATAATCATATATTGAAGTAAAATGGCCAACGTAATTTTTCACTAATATACAATTATCCTATTAAATTTCTAATTCCTATAACAAAATGTTCTTGATTTTTGCAGTCTAAAGTAAATGCTAACTACTGAAAGACTTTGCTATATTAAATTACATATGGCTAAAAGCATAGACTATGTAAAAATTGAATAACACACCCCAATCTCATAACGAGTTTGTTCACTATTTTCTACCAATTATTTAAAAATTGAATAACACACCTCAATCTCATAATGCGTTTGTTCACTATTTTTTGCCTATTATTGATATTATTGAGTACATGAGAAATTGTTTACGATCAATTACTAAATGATCTATTACCTATTTGGAATAATTTAAACATTAACAAACAAAAAATCAAAATTTGCATACCTTAGCATCGTTCAGTCGAAATTGATAGTAATTAGATAGATCAAATTGAAACATGTCAAGTTCTCTTCGAATGTGATTGAGACTCCAATCTTTCTCAATCTCAATCATAGCATGAATATTGTCATTTTTCTTCATTGTTATTTGAAGTTGCTCTTGATGGTTTATTGCATAAACCTAATCTAGTGGATTCCACTCATTTTTGCATTTTATCCATCTTCACTATGAGCATTTGTTTGATATCTAAATGTCATTGATGATTTACAAACTTTGTACTCAGCTTGCTCATTTTGTGTTGTATCCCAATGATCGTCCAACATCTCAGTAAATATTTCATCACTTAAGTTCTTATAAATAAACATTGTTTTCGTTCGACGAACATTGCAGTTTGAAAAAAACATCAACAAAAATACTAAAAGGTCGATACCAGCTCAATCTATAATTTTTTGAACTAGTGGTACATTTTAATATGCTCTGAATATTCATATATAATCTCAACTGAAAACTTTATGATATTGTTGAATATGAAAAAATCCATTCCTCACTTGAAAAAATTGGTAGAGGGTATACTATACTTGCAACTTTGGCAAACTCATTCAATGATCATAAAAAATCATATGCCAATAGCATTCATCAATCAAATCATAGACTCAAACTAGTCAAGAAAGAAAATCTCGATTTTGCTCCCATCACATATTTATACATGTAGAGCTCGGATCTGAGCATATTAGGGCTTCTATATATTCATCACAACCTAACCCTTTGATCCACTTGATAGCACAAGGTATTCTTGGTCAACGACTGGGTGTTTTTGAGGGTTCCTAGTCACTCTAGGGGCTTGAAAACTATTAAGTGCACAAAGTTGGCGCCTAGGTATTGTGGTGCTTTTAATGTTGTCCAAGTGATAAACAAGGTCGCATACAAACTAGACCTTCCAGCTAATGTTGGAATTCATCATGTTTTCCACGTTAGTAAGTTGAAACCCTCGTTGGGAGTTGAGGAAACCTTGGTCCTTGTGGAAGATCTAGTGGGGCTTCTTCGTGATGAGTTCGCGAGTGGACCACCTGAACCCAAGGCAATTGTTAATAGCCGACAGAAAACTCTAAGGAATAGAGTGCTTTAGGAATTTTTAGTCAGGTGGAGGGGCAAATCAAAAGAAAAGGATATCTAGGAAAAAGGAGACTGATCTCCAGAAGAATTTTTCAAATTTTTCCCTACAAGAAAAAATTTAAGTTTAGGGGAAGGAATGTTACATACCTATGTAACTAGCAATACTTTCGTGACCCCTATATGTCCATTTAGTGTTGGGGGATAAATGGCACATTACCCTTGGATAAGGGGTACCCTTGGGATTAAGGGTAGGTTCCTTTGAATAAGGATAGACAAGTGACTATACCTTGGTCGGAGGTATGGAATCAAATTACCCTTGGATAAGGGGTACCCTTAGGATTAAGGGTATGTGCCTTTAGATTAAGGTACTGGTGTCCTTGGATAAGGATAGGTAGGTGTCTATGCCTTGGTTGGAGGTATGGAACCTAGTGAGGTGTTAGAAAGTCATTACCATGTTGTTTTGGTTATTTTTCTAAACCTTGGGCCTCAACCTTGAACCATATCACTTTATTGGTCTTGGACCAAAGTATACAGGCACAACTTGGGCAATGGAACCTAGTAGGAGGGCACACTTCCAAGGTGTTCATTGAGTTTCCAACTCCCACAAGAAAGACATTCAAAGAGTCATAGGTTATGGAAGAACTCTCTTGACCTTCCATAAGCCTATGAAGGTTCTTTAACTCTCCTACGCCTCTCTTTTTCTCATTGGTTGTGCATGGAACTGCATAGTGTATTGGAGGGTGCCATTTGCCATCTATATGAGGGGAGGAGGCCGCCCATAGGGAGGGGGAGAGATTTCATGCTAATGCTCTAGTGTGGCTACTAGTGTATAGAGTGTTTTCTTGTGTGTAGTATGCTTAGGGTTTGGATCTTGCTTATGGTATGAGACATAAGTAGGGTTTGGATCTTGAGTATGATATGGTTTGTGGTGGTATGCTTGTGATTAGTTATTGGTTAGCAAGGGGGTGCTAGATTAGCCAAGTTGTAGGATTGCATGTGCTAGCTAGCTATGGTTGGGTGGTGAATACTTGAGGCCACTTGTTATTTACCTTTTTGATTAAGAATAGGGACACATGTGGAGGAGAGATCCATGGAGGCTTGAAGATCCTTACTTGCAGGTGGAGGCATCCTAGCTTGGAGTTGGGGAGCATCTTGGAGCTTGTAGGTTGGAGGACCTTTGGAGGCACTACCTTTAGATTAGGAGGACTTCTTGACTTCATTTGTAAAAAATGGTCCCATCACCAGAGAAAACCTTCTTGATCCCACATCCCAAACAATTAGCCCATCGTCGAATGCAATGCCTATTGTGCCTGGTAGCATCAAATAATCCACATGTCATTGCAATTCGACATTAAGATGATGTGGACTCCACTTCCAGAATCGTTCAGAAAAAACTTTAAAGCGTTCTGCACATACATTCGATTGGTTTTTTCTCGGTCGTTTTGTCTTAGGCAGCGTCTCAACAACGTCCTATTTGTGAAGTTCTACAGCAAGCTTTTGGTCTTTTAGCTGCTACTTCAGGTCAACAACCTCCTTTTGAAGATTAGAGATCTTTATACATGCTTCGGCATATTCTAGATGACTCCCGAACAGACTTGAGTTGACTGGAGCTACGTCAAAAGACTTTCAATCTTTTCTAGAGCTTGCAGATATTCCTCGTGAGCATCTCGCCCTGTACATGTCTGATCTATGTCGGCAGATAACTCCTTCAGCTCAGCAAGTTCTTCTTTGATGAGAGCCTTATCATTCTCGAGCGGTTGCAAAAACTTGACTCGAAAATTGTCTAGCATTTGGTCTTGAAGACTTTGTAACTTAATGAGATCAGTTTGAATTCTTCCGGCAGTGCTACATAAATGTAAGGAAATTTCTACTTTTATTCGTTTCATTGACTCATCTTGAAGAGTTGTCTGAAGAGTTGTCTTTTCTACATTGACCTAATTGTGTTTAGCTTGTAAAGAATCAAAAAATTTCTACAAATTTGAATACTTGGCTTGAATTGCCTTATTATATGCTTTGAACACATCAACTTCTTGTGTCGATTGTTGAAACATTCACCTAAGTGATTTGTTTCTTTTGAGCAACAAATTGTTTTCTGCTTCCAGAGATGTAATCTTATCAGTGAATATCTTGATATCATTTGACATTTCATCAGAAGATCGAAATAATTTCATCATGCCTTCTTGAATTTGCATGTCATAAGCATGAAGTTGTTCTACAACCTACTATGCTCCCACTGAAAATTGTTGATACCACCGGTATAGGGACTCTTTCTCTTCTTCATCAGCATTTGTAGCCTCATCATTGACAAGAGGCCTTGTACTCAGATTCTGTGGAAGATAAGGAGATGGTATCTTGCTTTTTGGAAAGCCATGATACTACTCCATCACATCGAAAAGTGGCAAAGGCACTTGTTGATTTCCTATCCACTTTGTCACTTGCAAAAGGCTCTTAAGCCAAGATTAGTCCCTCTATAGAATATGCCAAAATTCTTAGTAGATGAAATGTATCTAAGAACTCTTTTGGCCATCTTCCAATGTGAAACTAGAATACTTTGCATGAATTGGATTAACTATCCAACACTATAAGTAAGATCAAGTCTAGTTATAGTTAAATAAATCAAGGAGCCTATTACCTTCTATATAATGTGATGTCCTCAAAGGATGCTTCATCACCATCAATAGATTCTTTTACATGTTCCTCCATTGGAGTCTCAATGCCTTTACAATTCTTCATTCCAAATCTATCTAGGATGGATGTAGCATACTTAGATTGACAAATAAAGCTAAAATCACATCCTCTATAGCTTTTATTTCTAGAATGAGGCTTAATAGGCTGAGATCTACCATTTTAAACTCTTTTGCCAAAGCAATTTTTACATCTCTAATTTCATCTAGATCATTACCACTCAAGATAATGTCATCTACATACAAAACAAGAATAATGATCTTGCCATCATGAAATCTTATGTACAATGCTGGATCATAAGCACTCATTACAAAATTGATAGAAATGAGAAATTGGCTACAATATCATTGATTGCAAATGGATCTTCAAGATCAAGTATAATGCCAATGGAGCAATTGATCAAAGGAAGGCAAGATTGGTAGCACGAGGATTCACTCAGATCCCCAACGTTGACTACAACGACACTTTCAGTCCAGTAGTCAAACATTCATCGATCCGAGTACTCCTATCTTATGCTGCAACTGTCGACCTCGAAGTACATCAACTTGATGTACAAACAGCTTATCCGAATGGAGTTATACAAGAAAACATCTACATGATCCATTTCAAAGGATACGTTTTGAAAGGTATGAGAAATCATGTCTATAAACTCCATAAAGCACTTTACGACTTGAAACATTCTGCCAGAGCTTGGTTTCAGAGGATCAACACGTTCTTGAGTTGAACAAGGATTCAAACCAAGCACTGTTGATTGCAACATCTATTTCAAGTCAGTGCAGCAATCCTTCATTATCATCACCTTATACGTGGATGATAAGTTGCTCTTCAGCAACAAGACCAATTTGGTCAAGGATTCTAAGCAAATGCTGTTCTCAGAGTTTGACATGACTGATCTGGGTGAAGCTCACTTCTGTCTAGGCATTCAGATCCACAAGGATAGAGCGAGACGACTGATCTACATCACCCAACAAAGGTATCTTCACAATGTTCTTAACAGATACAATCTAATGAATTGTAAGTTAGCTCACTCACCGATGGATCCAGGCCTGCATTTGTCAAAGGACTAATATCCCCAGACCAAGCAGGAAAAGGAGTAGATGAGAAAGTATCCTTATCTATCGATACTTGGATCTCTCATGTAGCAATGGTATGTACAAGGCCAGACATCTCGTTTACAATAAGCTCACTTAGCCAATATATGGCTAATCTTGGCATCACCCATTGGAAGGCTCTCATAAGAGTCATGAGGTATATTCGAGCTACCATGGACCAGTGCATCTGCTATGGAGGTCCACATCTAGATTTACATTCTTTTTCAACGACGGTCCTATCTCATGGAATAGTTGTAACCAAACCTCTATCACACTTTCTTCTATAGAAGCAGATACATTGTTGCTTCTCAATCTATAAAGAAGCATTTTGGTGGAGAAATTTACTGTCAAACATTAATTTGTATTAGTATAACCCCACAACTTTATTCTGTGATAATCAGAGTGCTATTGCCTTATCGGCCAACCCTAGATTTCACTCTAGGAGTAAGCACATTGAAATCAGATATCACTACATCAAGTGCAAGGTTCTCAACAAGGAGGTGAGCTTAATGTACTGCAGAACGTAGAACATGGTTGCAGATATATTCACGAAGGCATTAAGTGTTAATATACACAACAATTTTTGTGCATTGCTTAGTCTGAAGATCAAGGCATTCACGGATCCAGATTAAGGGGGGGTGTTGGATTTATCTCCTTTACTCTCCTAAATCCCATTTTAATCTGTCTCCATTCATGTTGTATTTTTACTCATGTTGTCACACAGTCTGCATATTTACATGTAAAATAAGACAGGCAAAAAACACGATTGTCTGCATAAATACAAGTAAATTTCCACAGGCGAAAAAGGCAAAAAATGCGACATTGTGTTTTTACACGTGATTTGTGACAGGCAAAAAAGACGGCACTACCTTACAAAATGTCGAAGGTGCCCTTACAGAAAAGCAAAGGCAGGGTGTAAATCAAATCTTAAGGCATTTGTTAGAGTGTCGCATTTTCTCATCTTCACCAATGTTCATTTCAACAAAGGCTGATGTTGCGGCCTTTTCACGCTCCTCCCATGCAACTGTGCTAACATATTTTACAACGATAGCAGCCACCCACAATATCCTACAGACAACTCATCCACTTTGCACTTTTTTCATCCTGCACACCTGTAAATTTGTGTATATATATTGAATACCATTTGCATATTCTAGAGATGTGAGAAAATACATTGATGAAATTAGCTCTTTCCTTACCTTTTGCATGCTTGCACTTGCTATGAAGAACCATTGAAACACCATCATTATCCTCAAGACTAGCCAAGTTAGCACAAAGATGAACTTCTCCAAGAAGCATATTAGATCTTGACCTAGATCTAGCATAAGGAAGCTTTTTAGACTTTGCATAAGATCCACCAATCTTATTGATGCTAAAAGGAAATTTTGGAAAGTTGAGACCAATCCCCTTTTCCATTCCATCCTTTTTGTTAGACATAACAAAAGCATCAACTTTGAAAAGTCTACCTTGTCTATTTCCCCTAGCAACCAAGATTTCTTCCTTTGTAATGAAACAAGCATCACCACCAAACTTTATCATGTATCCTTTCTCTATCATTTGACCAACACTTAGCAAATTCATTGAAAGTGAAGGAATGTAAAGAACACCATCAAGTCTTGCTTTCATATTAGTACAAATAGGAATTGAACCAAAACCTTCAATCACACACTCACCACCATTGGCCATGTGAACTTTCTTGGCTCCATCATAAGTGACGAAAGAAGTGAAAAACTCCTTGTGACTAGTCATGTGTGAACTAGCTCCACTATCAATCCACCATGAATCTTTGTCACCTTCACATGATATTGTACTTGAAGAATACATCAAAAGAGAATCACAACCACCTAGATCCTCATCATTAGTAGTAAAGTTGATTTGCTTACTAACTTCATCTCTTTGCTTCTTCAAACATTCATTTGCAAAATGTTCTTTGATTTCACAATAAAAGCATTTTAACTTTGACTTATCTTTCTTTTTGCCAAAAGAGGAAGTCTCACCTTTATCTTGCCCTTTAGACCACTTGCCTTTGCCTCTTAATCATGTGTAGAGCTTTCTTTTTTCTCTTGTCATACCTCACTTGATCTTGAGGTGCTTGAGGCCTCTCCTCCACACCAGCAACAATCTCCATCAACTCATTCATCTCCAATAAGGACTCCATCCTCACCTTCCAAGTAAAACAGTTGATTGAGATAAGCCTATTATTGCTCTCCAACATAAAGCCACCACTTGTAGCCATGTTACAATGACCAGATCTTCTCTTTCAACTTGTTCCATTGCACAAAGTACTCTCTTTAATGTCAAAAAATGAACTCAAGAAGAAATCACAAAGATATGGAACCTCTCAAATATCTTCTAGCACTTCTAACTAGAAAATCAACACATAGAATAGTGAAATTTTGATCAACCTATGATCTATCCTCAATATAATGATTCTTGCCACTTCCTGAGATTGAAACACACTCAAATGAAGTTCAGTAACCGCACAAACTAGAGATCCAATCAAAATTAGAGTTTTGACAAAATCACAAAAAATTGAATATCTCAAATTCTACATCCGATTTCTAAAAACTTGATATATCATCTTGTAGCCTCCAATGAGAACTTCCTAATACACCAAAAAATTGGCTGATTGTAAACCAAGTGTGAAATCGGAATTGATCAAGTATATAACCCTATATTGAGTTTTGGCCTACAAAAGATTAATTCTACACATGCAAAAATGCTGATTTTTGAGTAGAAATCAATCTAGCATGCTCTAGCATTGGTAACTCCTCCAAATCCTTGCTAAAGATGGCTGATCCTTTCATAACCTGAAACACAAGAGCTCTGATACCATGTGAAGGATTTTAGATCATTCAAGTTCCAATCCATGTTCCCGATCTTTGGTTACAAAAGGAGCAAACCAACATTCTTGCCAATGTAGAAAAATCAGCATCTACATACAAAATGAGATGCAAACTCTAAGAGATACTAATCAAACATGAACCAAAACATGAAATATAGTTGCTTTCCGTACAATTACTATACCCTACTATATTTCACACGTGTGGAACCGAAAATAGCAATCAATGATCATTCTACACATAGAATTGCAAGATAACATCATGAGAGTGCACCAATGAGTAGTGAAACCCAAAGAGAACCATGTATAATGACGAAATGAGAGAGAGAAGAGAGAAAATGTGTCTCTTCATGAGTTACATCCTTTTATAGAAGGTCCAGACCCTATTTGGCCTCTTGGCTTTCCCTCCAAACTGTAAACCCCACTATTTTTGGGTCTAGATTCAATGTACCCAAAGTTCAAAATTGAATCTTTCTCAAACTTGATTACCAACATTACCACACTTTCAAAAAGTGTTCATTTAATGTATTTTAAACTAATATAACTTCAAAAAGTTTATCTCTAAGTCTAAAATGAGTCTTGGCCTCATATTAATAATTTACCAAAATATGACTAAACTTGTTGAAATCTCACACTATTGTTGTGATTACTTGTTATTTCCATTTCTTCCATGCTTTTTGTTTGTGTTAGTTAAGGTTTCTCCATAAGCAATGACATTGAGCATTTGAGCTAACCTCCATCTCACCTCTCTCCCCTTCTCCCTCTCTCTTCCCTCTTCTTCTCTCTTTCTCTCTTCTCCTTTCCCTATTCACTTCTCTTCTTCTCATTCAACCTAACAACAGTTCCAGCAGGGACGCCACCAGAAAAGCAATACTTCCATGCCCCAGTGTTAACCATCACGCGAGCACAAAAGCGGAAGGAAGTGACTCTCTCACCACCCCCATCGGTATCAGAAGATCAACTCTCAACTGCAAGACCATGTCCGAGTGTGAGAGAAGAATGAAGACAATATTAGAAGATACGCCACTGGGTGCAGAAAGTGCAAGAGGAGAAAAAAACTCAAGCGAGAGACATACCTGCAGAACCTCCTATTGCTAAAGAACAGTACCACAAGCGGGCTCACCATTATGAACTAATCAAAACAATCAGTTGCATCATCATGAACCACCTTTCCACATGGTGAAGCCTGAGGACCCGCACACTAAAGTGCTCAAAAGTCTGCTAGCAAGCCATGTCAGTTTGTACCTCAAAGAATTACTGCGGATTGCGCCACAAGCCAAGAGCCTCCTGGCCGAATGTGCCAAAGCTGAAGTAGAACTAGTGATACCAGAGCCCATATACTTGTCGGAGTATGAAGAAACGAACAACGTCCTCTACATTGGGACAGCGTGGAAAAGTGAAGAACACAACATCACCCTATCAATCAAGCACAAGAGATTTGAGGGTGAGGCAATAGTGGTAGATGGAGGATCAGGTGTAAATTTTATCTCCACTACTTTGTACTAGAAATGGGGTTTGCAAGGATTGAAGCCAGCAAGATTTGCCATCAAACTAACAGATCAATCTTGTGTTAAACTAAAAGGTGTAGTTGAATGCAGTTTGTGATCACTTTTGTGGTAATGGACATACCAAAGTCCCCTTCTGCCTACCGCATTTTAGTAGGAAGACTATGGTTGAGGACTACGCAAGTGGTTCACAACTGAAGAACCAGAAAACTCTTCTTCGAAAACAGAGAGCAGGTTGTAAAGGTTGATCCAACCACATGGGCGATGAAACCTATTGCACCAAAAGCTGATGATGGATCGTCCATGACTAATCATACGATTGATTGCTCAAGGCAAGCTAGGGCAGGTCATTAGGATTCTGAAACAAATATCATGAGATGGAAGGATTCATTAGCAACCGTTGACTGTATGGGTGGGCATGCTTGTCAACATGATCCTGATCCAGAACCCAACACATATTCTCCCAAGTGCTATGCGATGGACACACCAATCACTTTCAGGGTAAATATGATGGTTGTCAGCGAAAGCTATTGAGAACCTTGTGGATGATGATTTAGTCCCTTGGCAACATGCTCTTACGTACAACAAGGAGACTGAGTTGACTGATAAATACGTCCTGTAACATGTGGACCCAGATTACTATGGAATTAGTAGAGTACTAGCTCAATCGCCACAGAAATATGCAATGGCAAAAGTTTCCAAGATAGATCCACCCAAGACACCTGCCAACAAGAAGAAAAGTTGAGACAACATTACAACTAGGTGATCCAATGGAGCGATCTGCCGGAGGAGGCCATAGCCATGGTGGATGTGGATATTCATGATCATGAAGCGAATGTCGCACCAGTTTTGAAGAAAGACAACAAAGTTGAACCCAACTATGTGAGCAGAAAAGAAAAGAAAAGTGTTGGATTCTTGAAGTCAGTCCAAATGGACCCAAACGTAGCATCATCTTCTTCACAGATGACTGATAATCCAAAGATTATGAGTCGGACTAAGATCAATATGCTGAAGGAGGAGTCTCACCGAATTCCAGTCCACAAGATGCCTGATACCTTCAAGAACTATACCTTAGACGACGTGGTAATCATGATGCTGCAAGTGCAAAGAGAACCTGATCAGAATCAGACACCAACGGAGCATGACTTTGAAGGACCTGCGCGAACACAATCAATGAGTCTAGCCGATCCAGGTGAAGAAGAAAAGATCGTGCATGTGGGAGAACAGTTAACGCCCACTCAATTCAAAAGACTATAATATTTAACTTCACAACAAATGGATCCATCCTTATCTAAACCCAAACAACATGCATTAGTCCTCAAAACCAAATCTTACATGTTATTTGCAGGACAACTTTACAAGCAAGGGTTAGATGGAATTATCCAATGTTGTCTTACTGAAAGCCAAACCCTATGTTATCTCCCTAACTCATAAAGGTGTTGGAGCAGGACATTTCTCTTCCAAAATGACTGCCAAAAAAATCCTTTTGGTAGGATTTTGGTGGCCAACCCTTTTTAAGGATACACACACCTACACAAGGCATGTGATGTTCGTCAACGAACAAAACGATTTCAAAAGACCGACTACATGCCTTTACACCCTGTCACAACTGATCAAGCTTTCTAGAAATGGGAAACTGATTATGTTGGACCGATTAGTCCTGCTGCTAGACACACTCAATCAAGATATATCATAGTAGCCATGGACTATTGTACCAAATGGGCTGAAGCTAGAGCTGTTCGCAATGTTGATGCTCATTCTACCACAAAATTTCTCTATGAACAGGTTATCGTTTGTTTCAGTTGCCCCCTATAACTTATCAACGATAGGGGGACACATTTCCTTAACTCTTTCATAGCAGACCTGCTTTCAAAATACTTTGTGGTACATCGCAAAAGTTACCTGTATTATCCATGATGCAATGGCCAGACAAAATCCACCAACACAATATTGTGAAAATTGTCAATATTTCCTAGCTAGTTTGAGGTCTAAAATGGCAATTTTTGTACATAGTTTTGGATCTAACTTTTCACACATGTGAAAGAGGCCTAGATACTTTAATTTTAGTATATATTTCATATTGAAGAAGTCTCAAACTTTAGGACCTTTGAAATGACACCAAAATCATGTTATTTGGACATATAGGCCAAAATTGGCTATTTTAGGCTAGTGGTGCCCTAAAATTGGGTCCTAAGTTCTAGAGAGAGGAGAGAGAGTCATCTCTCTCACCTATATTAGGCTGAAATTCGTGGAGAATGGGTTGGAAAAACTTATTGTATTGTTGAGAGAGATCAATAGATCATTGTCACAGTTTCTTCCTCCATTGAGCATTGCTTTGTGTATTGTCTTCAAGCTCTTGTGTATGATCTTAGGTGCTATCCAAAAGTGGTAGGGTGCTGTTCCATGACCTGTTTGCTGCTATTTTTGGCTACCATCAGTATCTTTCATAAGTTTCTTTTGTCTCTTGAATGCTTTTTCAAGTTCATGTGTATCAAAGGTAGCATTAGGATGCTTTGCCATTTCTAGCTTTTGTAGCTTGTTGTGCAAAGATCTTAGCCAAAACATTTGGGATCTTAGGTCCATTCAAAATCCACTCTTTTCACAAATTCTATGTGGATTTCTAACCAAGACCGTGGACTCCAACCGATCTGATTGGGAATTGAAACTTCATGCTGCTCTATGGGCCTAACGCACTACCCCAAAGAGAGCCATCGGTCTAACTCCTTTCCAGCTAGTCTATGGCCAGGAAGCTGTCATGCCTGTGGAATTCCATATTCCATCTCTGCGAGTAGCATACAATCTTGATCTAGATCATCGACAAATCCTAGCTAATAGATTATTCTACCTAGAATAACTCTATGAGACACAATGAATCATCATCCATGCCCAACAAGTCCACAAATGTTGACAAAAGGCATGGCATGATCGATCCTTAAAAGTTAAAAAGTTCCAAGTCGGAGATAAGGTTCTCTTATACCAAGTCGAAGCCTTTAAAGGAAAACTAAATTTTTTTGGCGAAGGACCTTATGTAATCCAAAATATTTTTGCCTCTAATTATGTACAACTCCAAACCCTACAAGGCGATACTTTAGACACTGGGTCAATGGAAGCAGATTCCGAAAGTACAATGAACCCTATTTTTATCTTGATATGTACTAGGTTTTTTTTCTTCCCTAAATTTTGCTATTTATTTCTGTTTACTTCCTGCTTGACATTTTGACGATTTTTTCAATATGTTTCTTATTTAGAATATCAAGATATCCTCAGATTAGAACTACAATCAATCTTTTTCTATCCAACCACAAGATTCATTCTTTTTCTGAAGTTTTGATGCACAATCATACCAGATAGAATTCGCTCACACCCATTTTTACTGTCCACAATTCATTTATTACCTCCACAAATTCTAGCTCAATGTCAAACGTTTTAGAAATAGAAAAAATCAGTTTTTGCATCACATCCTCACTGATTGAATTCATAGATTTCTTTGAGCCTCAAAATTACTTTCACGATTTCTTTGTCATATCCGCGAATTATGATTAGACCAATTTTTGTACTGTCAACCAATTTTACTCATTTTGTACGAAATAGACCACTTATAGAAACTCGCCGGACCTCAGAACATTGCTTTGAAATTCACGAACCTCACTAGAAAATTGTGGGCACTGAGGACGACTTATGGGAGAAGTTACGATTTCCTATCAAAAAACGTCTATATATAGGCCTCAACCATCCTCTCCACGAGTTCATTCTCGATTTTTGCTCAAGAATTCATGCTGAAATTTTAAAAAAAATTCAAAATTTCTAGAACCATCTAGAATCATTGCTAAACAATTTGCCCAAAATTTTGGGGCAAATTTTTGTAAAATGAACATTTGACATAGAAAAGGAGAAGAAAAAAAATTAACATTAAAAACATTGAAAGCATATAAAAAGGGGAGAGAGAGAGAGAGAGAGAGAGAGAGAGAGAGAGAGAGAGAGAGAGAGAGAGAGAGAGAGAGAGAGAGAGAGAGAGAGAGAGAGAGAGAGAGAGAGAGAGAGAGAGAGAGAGAGAGAGAGGTGTGCACACCCCCTGGTGCCTATTGTTAAAATTGAAAAACAATCCATATTGATTTCTTAGCCTGCTACAAATGTTTTACCATGCAAGTATGTAGCTCATTAATGCAAAATGCCAAGTTTGGCCTACATAGAACTCGAGCTACATAGTTATGTATTATCTAGTTTGATAAATGCAACTTGCATATAGTTTGTAGACATAGAATTAGCATGATTATGCTTGTAGAAACTCGTGGCAACTCACATGCATTAATTGTAAGTGATCCATAGTGACATGCAAGGCATGCACAAAGTTTAATGGACACATGCATGATGATTTGGACATTTCTAGTTAGAACTAGTACACTTGTAAAAAGTTGGTAGAATTTCATGCATGACAAGTGACAAATGTCACATAGACTCTAGATGTCACTTTAGATGTCATTTTGGAATGGATAGATATGGTTCTACCTCGAGATACCTCAATCTACATAAATACGTGTAGCTCTCCACACAATCTATAATGAAGAACAAAAGTTTTGTAGCTATCTCATGTCATTTTGGATCCAAACAAATATTGCTTGTTATCTCTCTAGCTCTCTCTCTCTAACTCGTGTTGAGGCTAATGCTCATATAGTGAAATCTTGTGTTTTTATTCATTCTTTGATCATTGCTATTATATTCTGTTGATTAGCATGCTAGATTGTGGATTAGCCATTTTTTCTAAACTAGATTTTGTTGATCAATCTAGAATCAGGTTATAGTGCCAATCACAAAGCTTATTTAAGATCAGTCACTCTTGTGGACATTCCCCACACGTGTGAATTCTGGAAATTTTGTCATGGTATCAGAGCCACATTAAGCTTTGCATGCTAACAACTCTGATTGTACAAGAAACTGAGAGCTAAATCAAGCAAAAAAGCAGTTTTGCACTTTTTCTAACCCTTCTCTGAAGTGTATTTGGATCAAATCGGACTTGAACTGAATTTTTAGACCTGAATTGAGGAAGTACAAAATTTTGGAATTCCGCACGTGTGAAAATCAGAGTTTTTTTGTCCCTTTGTTCTCCTTACTTATAGATCCAAAGATAGTAGTGTTATAGCTTGATGGAAAGCATTTGATCTGTACTTTCCATAAGAATTAAAATCAAATCAATCTGATGTGTCTAGCAAGAGTTATAAGCTCTTAAAGAGGATAGGGATAGGTCCAAAATCTGAGTGACAACATTTTGATTTAATTCAATTATACTTTGTTCTGAATCCATTGTTTTGAGCATCCAACACAAGAAACTGTAGATCAAGATTGAGTTTGAAATATTTGAACACCCTTTGAGCCTTCTGAGTGTCAATAGTGTTTTCTTTTGAAGCATTTCACACGTGCCAAAAGTAGAATTCAAACTAGCCAAAGTGTCTCAGACGACTTTTTGTGTCTGATCTAGAAAACTTGTCTTGTGGAATATTTGAGATTCATCTCAAATATAGTTGCAAGTGTTTCACATAGAAACTAGTTCAACCTTGAAAATACCTATAGTGAAGAGAGCAGCAACTCTAAGTCTGAAAGGAACAAGCTCAAACATATCTCAATCCAATAACTACGAAGTCTTCATTATAATGGCATCTCAAGAAGGATATCTTCCAGAAGCCAGTGAAAGACTAAACACTTCTAATTACTCAATTTGGAAGTTAAGAATGGAGTCTGTTTTGATTCTCCAGGATGTTATGGATATTGTGCTTGGTGTTGAGGAGGAGCCTCAAGCACAAGTTGAAATTCCTAAATATAAGAAGAGAGCTAGAATGGCTCTACATTTCATTAAGATGAATGTATCTAATGAAATAGGATCTTGCACTACAACCAAAGAAGCTTGGGATGCACTAAAGACCATCTATGAAGCAAAGAATACTTCTAGAATACTCACTCTTAGGAATCAGATTTTCCAAAGTTTCCAAAGAAGTGAGGAGAGTGCATCTAACTATGTTCTGAGAGTTAAAGATTTACATAGAGAGCTTTCCTGTGTTGGTGTTACCATTAACCAAGTTGAGCTAGTTCAAGTCATACTGAATGGCTTGAGAGATGACTATGATAATCTTGTTCAGTCTTTTGCTATTAAGGAGGAGTTACCTAATCTAGAAACTCTCCAAGGAATTCTTAATTCTGAAGAATCTAGACAAAGCTATAAACTCTCCAGGATGAACAAACTTGAACATGGTGGAAGTGACAAAGCCCTCTTTGTCAAAGGCAAGCAAAAAGGAAGGAGTAAGAACCAATTCTCTCAAGCATAGAACAAAGACAAAGCCAAAGATCGAGATCAAGATGGTGAAGAGGATGAAACATCTCATCCCTCTAACTCAAAAACTAAGAAGAAGAAAGTGAAGTGCTTCTTCTGTGGCAAAAAGGAGAACTATGCCTCTAATTGCTTTAAGAAGAAAAACCAACTCAAGCAAGCTAATCTCTCCAAAGAGATTGAAGAAGATTCTGTTGCAAGTGATGGAGAAGGATTACTTATGGTGTCCAGTTTTTCTTCATCACCTTTCAAGAAAGATGGAACTTGGTACATAGACAGTGGAGCCTCTTCACATATGTGCAAGGGAAAAAAGAAGTCTAAGCAGTAGTATGCCAAGATCAAGAGGAATATGGATCATCCAATAAGACCAAGAAGAGGGGCAAGCGCTTCTATTGCAGCAAAAAGGGTCATTTGAAGAGTGAATGCCGAAAATTCTTTGTGGAATTAGGCAAGGGGAAGCCAAAGCAAGCTGGCAACCTTGTCGAAAAAGGAAAAGTTAAAGACTCCATCATCTTCATATACAAAAGAAAATTTTGGACAAATAGTACCAATTCCATTACCTACTTTTGAAAGTGATGAATGTATTGCACCAGATGCTATAGTTTCAGAATCATTTCGATGCAAGATATATAATGATGTAAAAAATTCATTAAACATGAGCACGAGATCATCAAACGGTCAGATTGAGTTGGTTTATTTCCTTGAATATATTTGTGGATTTTTTTTCAAGTGTCAATATACACAAAATCCCAACAATGTTTGTATGCAAAATAGTTTATTATTTGATTTTATGAATGAAGACTGGGACAAAAGATCAGATGGAGAAATAGAATGTAGAATTAAAATGTCTTCCATGTGCTTCTGTTATCAAATTGAAAACCAAATGTTGAGCTTATGCTTCCATTATCAAAAATGGGAAAAAATAAAGGTAAAAGGGTGCCACGGACATTCAAAATGAAAAAATATTGAAATTATATACAATTATGTCGTTTTGACGTGTGTTGAGGTGGAAGAAGATTGGAGTCATTTGACTCAATCTTACCTTTCAAAGGACTCAAGAGATTTATTTACACAGCTAATGATCATGAGTGTCCAATAGAAGGAATTGGCAACATTCCATTGAAACTTGCTTCTTCAAAAGTTCTTGCACTTTCTAATGTTCTTTTCATTCCAAAACTTACAAAGAACTTAATTAGTGTGGAAAAGTTGCTTGATAATAATTGTGATGTATAGTTCAACTCCAATACTTGTTTTATCAAGAGAAAAGATGAGATCCTTGCTGATGGAACTAGATGTGGTGGGATTTTTATGTTGAATTCTTATGAGAATGCAAACCTTTGTGAAGTTGTTTTGTTACCTAAGGAGGAGCTTTTGCATAGAAGGTTGGGACATTCTAACTTTACATCTATGTCTTCTATGGTTAAGAACGAGAAGGCTTGGTCTTCCAAAATCTCTTTCTAAAGATTTCAAGCCTTGTGAGGCTTGTGCCATTGCAAAGTCACACAGAAATCCATATCAGAAGTCTTTTATAAAGACTACTTATCCATTGGAACTCATACATTCAGATGTATATTTTTCCTCTTCTAAAAGTATTGGTGGTGCAACATGTTTTGTCACCTTTATTGATGACTTTACTAGATACACTTGGTTGTATCTACTTTCTTCAAAGGCTATGGTTTTTTATCACTTCCTTATCTTCAAAACTTATGTAGAGAAACAGTTTTCTTGCAAAGTTAAAGCTTTAAGATGCGATGGAGGAGGTGAATATATCTCCAACAAGTTTCATAATTATTGTGAAGGTGAAGGAATAAAGAGAGAATTTTCTTGTGCCTATTCTCCATCCCAAAATGGAGTAGTTGAGAGGAAAAACAGATTTTATGTGAATGTGCCAAAGCAATTCGAGTAGCAGCTTCTTTGCCTATTGAATATTGGAGTGAAGCTATAAATTGTGCTAACTATTTGTGCAATAGATTACCTCACAATGCTCTTGCTGAAAAAACACCTTCTGAAGTCTTGTTTCAGAAAAAACCTAAGGTAGATCACCTTAGAGTTTTTGGTTGTAATTGCTTTGTTAATATGCCCTTGGAAACAAGGAAAAGAGATGATCCTAATTCTGTTAAAGGGATCATGGTTGGATATGCATCCAACAAGAACGCTTACAGGATCTATGTTCCCTCTACCTCAGCTACAATTGAGAGTAGGGATGTGATATTCCATGAAGATAAAAAATACATTCTTCATAATGCCGAGTTCAAAGATTCTCACAAAGATACTCCAATCATCACCCTTGAAGATCATCAATAGAGAGATGGGGCCGAGATTTGAGGAGGAGTCACCTCGAATTTTTTCACCAAGGAGATCTCAAAGAGAAAGATCCGAGCCTAGAAGGCTTACCTATGAAGATAAAGGAAAGCAAGTGGAAATCAACTCCACTAATTGTGCCTATTTTATTTCTCATGAGGAGCCAAAGGATGTATATGATGCTATCAACTCAAAAGAATGGTACCTTGCCATAAAAGAAGAATATGATGCTTTGATGGCCAATAATACATGGGAGCTTGTGGATCTTCCATCCAACAAGCATACCATTGGTTGCAAATGGGTTTTTCAAGTCAAGTATAATCAAGATGGCACAATCAACAAGTACAAGGCTAGGCTTTGTGCTAAAGGCTTTGCTCAAGTATATGGACTTGATTATGAGGAGACCTTTGCCCCAATTGCAAAGATGGTGTCAATTAGAATCATAATTTCTCTTGCTTGTTTTTTCAATTGGCAAATTCTTCAACTAGATGTTTCTAATGCATTTCTAAATGGCTATCTAGAAGAAGAGATCTATATGGATCAACCTATTTGGTTCATCCATGATGAGGAAAAAGTTTTCTTGCTCTTCAAAAGTTTATATGGATTAAAGCAAGCCCCAAGGTCATGGTATTCTCGACTTAAGACCTTTCTTGTGTCACTAGGATTTAATCTTAGTAACTATGATCCTATGGAAAAAGTACAAAAAGGACCAAGAGTGGATCCTAATCTGATCCTCAAGAGGGATTGGATGTTAGATTTACTTGATCTATCAATCTACATAAGATTAAGATCAATCTAGATCAATTCTAGACATAAAATCCAAACAAGAACAATCATTTATTGAAGGTAAATGTACTTGCTGGTTTCACACGTGTGAATCCCTATCAGGGTACAGACTCCAACCTGAAAATCAAGTACACATTGATAGAACCTCAAAACAATCAAAACAAATGTAGACAAATGGAGAGAATCACTCAAAATTGCTTCCAAAACCAAGATTGGTGTCTCACATTGATTATGGCCAAATGTGGCTCTATATATACAATAAGTGGGAGCTCGTACTATCATCCCTATGATCCCCCATGTGTGAAGGTGCTTTGTCATATGATGATTCATCATGCAAAGCTGACACTTGGACAAAACCTTCTATTTTGAGCACTTTTGGTCCATTTTCCTTCTATATGGAGATCTACTTGGAAATCTTCTAGAAGTCAAAATTCACCTACTTCAGCTTATTCCACACATGTGAGCTGTCCTCTACACATGTGATATGACACCTAACCAAAGGATGTGGCTCATGCAATCAATAGATTGATGCCATTGTCATATGTCTAGAAAACTAGTTTATAGCCTTTTTAGCCACTAGAACTTGATTGAAATCATATGTACAACCTATATGATTATGGTACATGACAAGTACATTATTTTCACAGGTGGGAACAGGCTCCACACATGTGTAATCATCTATATACAAGATTTTTGGCCTCTACCAAGCTTATTTTTGCATTTTTCACACTCCTCCTCAAAAATCTAGCTTGGTAAATCTAGCTTGATGGAAAACATGATGATCTTGAACTTGACTCCATGGGCTGAATTGGTCTTTGCTGGTTCAAAAGGTGTGAAGGTCACTCAATGAGCTTGATGTTGATCTGAAATCACCATATCCATGATAGTGCTTCTTTGATGTTGACATCTTTGATGAGCTTGAGAGCTTTGCACCATCCTAGCACCTCCAAAATTGATTCCTTCCAATTTTCATGTAGATGCTTGACCTTGAGGCTTGTTCCTTCACATGAGATATGCTCCTCTTATCCTTGAAATGTGAGCCACATGGGTTCAACCATGTTTCTTGAGTTTCTTTTTGGAATCACAACTTGAGAAGGTCTCTCCTCCTCAATCCTTGGCACACTTGAACCTTCAGATGACTCCTTAAGATCCTCTTCATGATGCTCCTTCTTGATGGAAATCCGAGACCTCCATGTCTCATAATGATCACAACAAGTATGACCATTCAATATGCACTTCCTATGATTATCAAGATTACTTATGCTAGAAACATAAGTCCAAAAATCACCACAACTTGGCATGATTTTTCCAATATTGAAATCAAAAGGTATATCCATCTCAATAACGCTAACTACTTGCTTATGGATATAAGTGTCCACTTTGGATGCTTCACTTATTCTCATAAGAAGTTTACAACTTGCTTTTAGGATTGAAAACATACAATTTTCATCTTTATGAATGAACACATCATTCATGATCTTATTGAAACCAAAAGATCCTACGTTATGAAGATATTTCCATTTCCTTGACTTCATAACTAATGTAAGCTTACAAGGAAAACATATTTTGCTATCTTTTAAGGCATCACACTCAACTAGTATTGCCTTAATCCACCTTTGAGATACAAAAATCTCTTCAAAGCAAAATGGTTCTTCATAAGTTGACATGAGAGCATAAATAAAACTATTTTCATTTTGTGATTGCTCCTTATTCTCTTGGATAATAACAATAAGTTTGAACCTATCTAAAGTTCCAAGCAAAATACTTTCCAAGGACATAAAATAAATCCAAGTTACTTTCATGAAAGTGACATCTATCTTTGCATCTTGAACCAAACAATGCACTTTCAAATGAAAAAATTCAAAAGATTCAACATGTGTTGTGATGACTCTTGAAGACAAACCTTGCAAGTCCTTGTGAGACTCCAAGCCTCATTCACCTTTCCACAAAGGAAACACCTTTCCTTGGACTTGCCCTTCTTGTATTTGCATTTTGAACTCGAAGCTCCATCCTTCACCTCGGCCCCCTTGCTTTGGTTCTCCTTGGATGGATTGGTCTTCTTTTTGTAGCATCTTGAGAAAATATATCCTCCCTTGCCACAAAGGTTGCACTTAGGATCCTTTCTTTCCTTCAATAGGATGCCACCTATTGATGCCATGTGAATAAAAACCTGTGATATGAATGTAATTTGTGACTTTCAAGAGACTAGATTTGAACATCTTCAACAATCTAGAAGGATCTACAAAAGGTCTAGCTCACAAACCTAAGAATCAATCTTCACAGTAATGACTAGTCACTTGGAAACTTTGCTTTGATCACTAAGACAAAAGCACACAATCTTTGAATCAAATCACAAAAGAAATCAGATCCAATCTCCTATTGGACTCATCAAATACCAATGACTCTTTCTTTTGAAAGTTGAAATGGATATGAAAAAGATTTGACACCTAGATTTTCCTTTTCACTTGACTAGTTCTCTCAACACTTGAGATTCTTGAACAAAAGATGGGTTTTGTTTCAAATTCATGAAAATCAAACTTAATCACTTCTTTTGGACTCACTCTTGACCCAAATAATCTCACTCTTGAGATTTAGAATGAATTTGTTTTGATGAAAACAAACTACACCACCAATTTTTCACAAAGCTTAAAAATTAGACAACTAGAGATTCACAAAGATCTCAACCATACATGAATACTCAAGTATGGACTCCTCCTCATTCTAGACATCAAATGGGATCACAAATTGACCTCACACTCTCACAAAGAAAGTTGAATAGAACTAATTTGAGTTTCATACATACTATGTCAAGTTTTGCTCAATAAATTGAATTCAATCACTCCTATTCGATTCCACCAATTACTCTACCTTTTAAGACTTGGAATGAAATTCAAAATCAAAAGTTGTGATTTTTCTCACTAAGATATTGTGCTTCAAAGAGCTAATGCCACTTAGAAAGATTTGATCACCTAGGAAAAGACAAATTCTTCACCAATAACAACACATAATGAGCTTCTAGATCTTGCCCTCTACAAAGGAAGGAACTCTTAGAAAATTGGATCTCTCTCTACACATTTGTCATAGACACCTTAATGACTCTTTTCAAACCTTACAATCACTCAAACAAATTGACTAGGGTTGAACAATGTGACTTGGATCTCAATCTCTTTTCTTGAACTCTCAATTGAAGCCAATCTATGTCAAATTCTACAAAAGATTTGCATAGATGCTCTATATGCACTAGAAACTCTCAAAGGTTTCACTTGGAGGATAGATCCAAAGATGTTTTCTAGCAAATTGATGCTTCTAAACTTGACCCTATCACTCTTGAACAAATCTAGAGTGATGGTACAATGGATTTCAACCTCTCACCTTGCATATCACTCCTTAATCTATGATTTTTAGCAAAATCTCTCTCAACTTCAACATGCACTCAAAAAATCAGAGATGATCAATTAATGCACCTATTTCAAGCTTTAAATTTAATTTCTTGGCTGATCTAATCCAAGAACTAATCAAGGGATTAGATTCTCTAAAGAAAATGCTTGATTCTACACCAAAAATCTCTCAAATTGGGTGTGTGAGTCAAATTGTACAAATTTTTGAAATTTCTCAGCCAAAACGGAGCTGTACGGACTCACACGTGTGAAAAGGGTTCCTACAGCCCACAACAAGTTCTGGTCCAAAAATTTTGAGAATATCTATCAAATCCAACTTGCTACCCAAATTTTGACTAGTTTCCAAAAAACTGCTAATTTTGGCTTTGATTTGGATTAACCCTATCAATTTCAACAAAACCTCTAGTACTTGGCTCTGATACCATGTGGAAAAAGTACAAAAAGGACCAAGAGTGGATCCTAATCTGATCCTCAAGAGGGATTGGATGTTAGATTTACTTGATCTATCAATCTACATAAGATTAAGATCAATCTAGATCAATTCTAGACATAAAATCCAAACAAGAACAATCATTTATTGAAGGTAAATGTACTTGCTGGTTTCACATGTGTGAAACCCTGTCAGGGTACGGAATCCAACCTGAAAATCAAGTGCACATTGATAGAACCTCAAAACAATCAAAACAAATGTAGACAAATGGAGAGAATCACTCAAAATTGCTTCCAAAACTAAGATTGGTGTCTCACATTGATTATGGACAAATGTGGCTCTATATATACAATAAGTGGGAGCTCGTGGTACTGATCATCCCTATGATCCCACATGTGTGAAGTTGCTTTGTCATATGATGATTCATCATGCAAAAATGACACTTGGACAAAACCTTCTATTTTGAGCACTTTTGGTCCATTTTCCTTCTATATGGAGATCTACTTGGAAATCTTCTAGAAGTCAAAATTCGCCTACTTCAGCTTATTCCACACATGTGAGCTGTCCTCTACACATGTGATATGACACCTAACCAAAGGATGTGGCTCATGCAATCAATAGATTGATGCCATGTGTCATATGTCTAGAAAACTAGTTTATAGCCTTTTTAGCCACTAGAACTTGAATTAAATCATATGTACAACCTATATGATTATGGTACATGACAAGTACATTATTTTCACAGGTGGGAACAGGCTCCACACATGTGTAATCATCTATATACAAGATTTTTGGCCTCTACCAAGCTTATTTTTGTATTTTTCACAGATCCTTCCTTATATGTCAAGTTTTTTGATAAAGATATTGTCATCCTTCTTATTTATGTTGATGATATCATTCTGACAGGAAGTTTTATCAAGTTATTTTGAGGAAACCAAGATTGCACTTGGAAAAGAGTTCAAGATGCAAGATCTTGGAAAAATTCACTATATTCTAGGATTAGAGATTGACTTTCTTAAAGATAAAGCTTTCAAATGTCAATCTAAGTATGCTCTTTCAATGTTAAAAAAGTTCAATATGTTGAATTGTAAGAGTATAGAAACACCTATGGAGCAAAATGTTAAGGACTCTAACAAAGGTGATGAAAGATCCTTCGAGGACATCACACTTTTTAGAAGTCGTATAGGCTCCTTAATTTGGCTCACAATAACTAGACCTGACATAAGCTTTAGTGTTCATAAGTTGAGCCAGGCTTTGCAAAATCCTTCAATTTATCATTGGAAAAAGCCAAGAGAGTGCTTAGATATATATCTTGGAGGAAACTTGATATCTTGGCTTTCCAAAAAGCAAGATACTGTATCACTCTCATCATGTGAAGCTGAGTACAAGGCGCTCACTACAACAACAAAGGAAGTGTTTTGGATCAAGAGGTTACTAGTGGAGCTAAAGATAATTATGGAAAAAAATATACCTATGATCATGTGTGACAACATTTCAGCTCAAGCCCTTGCCAACAACCCAATATTCCATGCAAGGAGCAAATATATCGAAGTTGCACATCACTTCGTGAGAGAGAAGCTCATTGGAGGTGAAATCAAATTGTGGCACATCAACACATCATCTTGCATTGCAGATATGCTCACCAAACCTTTGAGCAAAAGTTCCTTCAACAAGCATAGAGCCAACCTTGGAGTTATACCAAGATCCATGTTCAAATCAATATAGATCATTTTTAGGAGGAGTGTTAAAATTGAAAAACAATCCATATTGATTTCTTAGCTTGCTACAAATGTTGTACCATGCAAGTATGTAGCTCATTAATGCAAAATGCCAAGTTTGGCCTACATAGAACTCGAGCTACATGGTTATGTATTATCTAGTTTGATAAATGCAACTTGCATATAGTTTGTAGACATAGAATTAGCATGATTATGCTTGTAGAAACTCGTGACAACTCACATGCATTAATTGTAAGTGATCCATAGTGACATGCAAGGCATGCACAAAGTTTAATGGACACATGCATGATGATTTGGACATTTCTAGTTAGAACTAGTACACTTGTAAAAAGTTGGTAGAATTTCATGCATGACAAGTGACAAATGTCACAGAGACTCTAGATGTCACTTTAGATGTCATTTTGGAATGGATAGATATGGTTCTATCTCGAGCTACCTCAATCTACATAAATATGTGTAGCTCTCCACACAATCTATAATGAAGAACAAAAGTTTTGTAGCTACTCATGTCATTTTGAATCCAAACAAATATTGCTTGTTATCTCTCTAGCTCTCTCTCTCTAACTCGTGTTGAGGCTAATGCTCATACATTGAAATCTTGTATTTTTATTCATTCTTTGATAATTGCTATTATATTCTGTTGATTAGCATGCTAGATTGTGAATTAGCCATTTCTTCTGAACTAGATTTTGTTGATCAATCTAGAATCAGGTTATAGTGCCAATCACAAAGCTTAATTAAGATCAGTCAGTCTTGCGGACATTCCCCACACGTGTGAATTCTGGAAATTTTGTCACCTATGCCTGACTTTCATTTGATTTGTACAATTCATGAAAAGATTGAGATCCATCCTCATGATGAAACTTGGCATGCTTCTACTTGACTAGCTTTTGTCTACTTTCACATAGCTTCAAGAAACAAGCTAATTTGTCATATAAATGAATGATCTAATGCAATTAGGAATACTATGCACACATGTTTACTCGTGTTATCGCACAGTCTGCAGAAATACATGAGAAAGGTTAACAATCATATTCAACATCAATAATAAATAAACAACGATAAAGATTAGTGAATGGGTCAAAGTATTGAATGTTAACAGAACATTGTTTTGAAGCTTAAATGAATACTTACTGAATCAATTAGAATAAATGAATACTTCTCTGCTCTATTGTAATCTGATTACATACTCTTACAAATTTATCTGAGCTATTGAATATTTCTACATCAATACTCACTCCTGTCTACAAAATTAATCTCACTGATTTTGATAATTTCAAAGTTTGAATTAAGAAGAATCAAACGTGAAAATTGTCACAATGAATTTCGATAGGCGTAGTCATGCATTAGAAAAAAGATATTTCCACAAAGCCCGATAGTAGCATCTATCAAATGTACTCTTTCTCTATCGAGCATTCTTTCCTTCTTTGTTGGAGGGTTTGCAGATATCGAGACAACCCTAACCCTAGTTAATAAGTGAAAGGGATTTGGCACCCTACGTGTGTAAGTCCAACCCGATGAAACCCGATGATCACATAGATAATTGATTAGTTACAAGTCAATAAAAGGAGTTTATGTGAAGAATTGCCAAAAATTGGCAAATCTAGCTTGATCAAAGACCATGTAGAATAGTGTAAATTGTGTACACAAGTGGTTCCCACACATGTGAGGCCATGATGCCACATGGAAAACCCATCCTAATGTAGATTAGGTCAAGTCAAGAGAGTTGGTCATGTCTATTTGGTGGTCATCCCTACTTTATAGGACCTACACCTAAGTTTAAGGTGAAAATTTGACCAACTAGCTACCTACCAAGCATAACTCTAGGAAATAGACTAGGGTTTCATTTTAGGTCAAGGAGAGTGAGTTAACTTCCTTATCACATGCTGGAAATCCACCTAACTTCAAGAAGGAAGTCGAATTTGCTATGTATTCCCTCTCTCCATAGTGAGAAAAAAGAAAATTTTTGGAGCTCATTGGCAATTTCAAGGTAGTTCACTATGTACATTGAGTTTTTGTGATCCAAATGAGACCAAATCAATTTCTACTTGTTTCTCAGGTTGAAGGCCGTACTACAGCCTGTAGTACACACGTGTGGGCTCGGATTTCAATGTTTATCAATGCTTTTGATTGTTAGTGCTTGTTGTTTGTCAAATTGCCAATCTAGATCAACTTTTTTGTGTCTAGTTTTTTGATAGATTGTTAAGCAAGCATCCAATCACTCTTGTGGATCTTTTGTAGATCCATTTATGGTCCTAAAGTACAGTAATTTCACATGGTATCAGAGCCAAGTACAAGAGCATAAGCCATTGATCTAATGCAAATCCATTTTTAGCAAGTTTTGGTGCTAAAGGCTAGTATTGAGAGGGCAAGCTAGAATCTTGATTTTGGTGAGGAGATTTGATCCCAAACTTGGTAGGGGTCCAAATCCATACTGTCCACATGTGTGGGCACCTCTGAACCTGCATTTAATGCATGGTATTCATTTGATCCAAAAAAATTCAATTTGTGAGCTATTGGTGTAATTTTTGGCGGAGATCCTAGGATAATCTACCAAGATCATTGCCATTGATTAGATTTGAATTTGTTTCATGGAATCTAATTACTCTAGGCTGAGTTCAAGTCCTATTAAGGTTAAAAACAGGTCTTGAAAGTACACCAAGAAGGAAGAAAGAGATTAAGTCATTTTTTTGTCCAAAAATAGCCAAAATTGGCAAGATTTGATTGTAAGTAGATTTCACATCATCTTATCTTCATTCCAACTTTGTGAGGGAGTGCTAGAACTGAGATTATAAGTCCATTTGTTGGATTAGAAATCTAATTTGAGTGAAAAACTACAAGAGAGAGACCTTAGTGAGTTTCTAGAGACAATCAAATCCATTTCTTGGCAAGATTTGTTTGAAAGTAGTTTTCACTTCATCTTATCTTCATTCCAGCTTTGTGAGGGAGTGATAGAACTGTGATTATAAGTCCATTTGTTGGATTAGAAATCAAATTTGAGTGAAACACTGCAAGTGTGAGACCTTTGTGAGTTTCAAGTCAATCAAATCTATTTCTTGTTTGTAGAAGTCACTAGTAAGATGGGATCTGCTGGAGCATACCTTCTAGAAGCTAGTGAGAGGTTGAATTCTACAAATTATGCTATTTGGAAGGTTAGAATGAAGTCACTATTGGTGCTCCAAGACCTTTATGAGTTCTTGATTGAAGATGAAGATGAACCTCTAGGTGCACAGGAGTTAGCTAGATACAAGAAGAGATCTAGGCTTGCACTTCATTGTGTGAAGATGAATGTGAGCAATGATTTGTTGAGAGAAGTATCAGCTTGTACTAACGCTAAAGAGGCTTGGGAGTCTTTAAAATCAATCTATGAGTCTAGCAACACTTCTAGAGTTCTTATGCTTAGAAATCAAATTTTGCAAGGCATGAGGAGAAGTGAGGAGAGTGCACAGGATTATGTACTCAGAATCAAGTCTCTAAATAGGGAGTTGGCTTCCATTGGAGAGAAGATTCATGATGGAGAGCTTGTACAAATTGTCCTTAATGGTCTAGGAGATGACTTTGCAAATTTGGTCCAAAGTTTTGCCATCCAAGACACTTTGCCAACTATAGAAAAACTTCACAGTGTATTAGTGGCTGAAGAGTGTAGGATGCTCCATGCAAAATCTAGGATGAGTTCCTTGTCGTTGCAGGATGGTGATGAGAAAGCCAATTTTTCATTCAAGGGCAAAAAGAAGACCAATGGAAAGAAGAAGCATCCAAAGGAGGCCAAAGAAGAGGATGATGCATCAAGCTCAAAGGACAAGTCAAAGCAAAAATGCTTCTTTTGTGGAAAGAAGGGGCATTATGCATCTGAATGCTACAAGAGGCTAAGAGCACAAGTGGAGGAGGACAAACAAGGAAACCTTGCAAAGGAGGAGGAGGAGGATGAAGTAGATGTATTCTTGATGGCATCTACATCCTCACCAACAAGCAATAGCAATTCAAGAGACAATTGGTGGATCGACAGTGGGGCTAGCTCCCACATGTCTTGTGAAAAGGACTTTTTCTCAACCTTACACTCATTCAATGATGCTAAAAAGTTTGTCTTTACTGCAAATGATGAAGAGTGTAGGATAGATGGTGTTGGCACCATATCTTTTTGTCTAGAATCCTCAAAATGCATGGATCTAGAAAATGTCCTTTATGTACCATCAATCACCAAGAATATGCTTAGTGTTGGTCTACTCTTAGAAAGTGGTTTGGATGTCCACTTTAAGCATGGTGTTTGTTTCATCTTGAAGAATGATGTTTGCATTGCAAAGGGATTTAAACATGGAAGATTTTTAAGTTGGAAGCTAGTGTTGCTTTTGAAAGAATGAGCTTGGCAAAGGAGGAGATCACTCAAGAGGAGATCTTGGCAAAGTGTGATCTTGCTTGCTTTGAGGAGGAGCATCAAAAGGAGGAAGATCTTGAGGATCAGCCTCAAAGCATGAGAGTTCCAAGGGAGTACTCAATGACAATGGCCGAGTCATCAAATTGCATGCTAATTGTCCATTCAAGTGTGCATCTTGCAAGGGTGGTGAGCATTGGAGAGTCTACTATCTTTGAATACTTTTTGGAAAGTAGTAGTAGACATGAGGTGACTTGTTTCTTATCTTTAAGATCCATGGTGTTTATTACTTTGTATGACAAGACAATGAAATGGGATGTTTTGAAATCTACATTTGTTGTTGATAAAGTAATTTCATTGGATAACTATTTTTGTAATAGTTTGAATAGAGTCATAAAAGATGAAACATCATTTGCTTTGGAAATCATTCCAATGTAAGGACCAAAGATTATCCTATTTCAATGATAGGAATAATGGTACTGTTTTGCTCTTCAAGTAGAGATTGTAGAATCTACTTGTTTTCAGCCAAAGAATTTGTCAATGGTGGAAATGTGATCTTTCAAGAGTGGAAGATTTGTAAACTTGACGAAGCACATTTGGATCAACACCTTATTCAATTCATTGATGGTTTGGAGTCAAGTCAAGTGGAGGAGCAAGCTCAAGACCCGAGGACTCCAAGAAGAACCTTGAATATCAAGATGGAGCCATCAAGGCTCAATCATATGGATCAAGCAAGGCAAGTTGTCTTTGGCAACATTATTTATGCACCTAATATTTTAATTGATGTATCTTCAAGTGCACAAAATGCCTTGGAATCCATGGCTTGGCATGATGTTTAGTTTTGAAGTGTGCTACATGTATATAGACACATTTATGGAACATCTTGTAAGGGATCCTCTAAGAGGTGGTGAAAGATCCTTCATGGACATCATTCTCTATTGGAGTCTCAAAAGTTCCTTCTTTGTAGCTGGATTTTTTTAGACACTTCTAAAAGCTTTCATTGATCTATCAAGAGAGTTGTAAATAGATCAAGCTAAATTTGAGGAGGAGTGTGAAGAATTGCCAAAAATTGGCAAATCTAGCTTGATCAAAAACCATGTAGAATAGTGTAAATTGTACACAAGTGGGTCCCACACATGTGAGTCCATGATGCCACATGGGAAACCCATCCTAATGTAGGTTAGGTCAAGTCAAGAGAGTTGGTCATGTCTATTTGGTGGTCATCCCTACTTTATAGGACCTACACCTAAGTTTAAGGTGAAAATTTGACCAACTAGCTACCTAGGGTTTCATTTTAGGTCAAGGAGAGTGAGTTAACTTCCTTATTACATGCTGGAAATCCACCTAACTTCAAGAAGGAAGTCGAATTTGCTATGTATTCCCTCTCTCCGTAGTGAGAAAAAAGAAAATTTTTGGAGCTCATTGGCAATCTCAAGCTAGTTCACTATGTACATTGAGTTTTTGTGATCCAAATGAGACCAAATCAATTTCTACTTGTTTCTCAGGTTGAAGGCCATACTACAGCCTGTAGTACACACGTGTGGGCTCGGATTTCAATGTTTATCAATGCTTTTGATTGTTAGTGCTTGTTGTTTGTCAAATTGCCAATCTAGATCAACTTTTTTGTGTCTAGTTTTTTGATAGATTGTTAAGCAAGCATCCAATCACTCTTGTGGATCTTTTGTAGATCCATTTATGGTCCCTAAAGTACAGTACTTTCACAGTTTAGGCTTTTTTGCAGGACTTTTAATGTCGCAGGGCCTAATAGTAAAGTTAGTGAATAAAATAGGGGTTTCCACCAAAATTCAAATTCAAATTGGTTCCCTCCAATTTTTGAAAGGGTTCTCTCACCCTTTCAAATTCAAATAGCTAGGGAGGTAGAAATTGGCCTATAGGATTTGAGGCCAAAGCCCTAGAATCCACTATATAGAGTGATAATTTTGAATCATTTTTACATGTTCTCTTCATTTCAATACAAGCATGTTGGCTCTCTTATGAAATGGATATGGAATGTCCTTGCTCTCTGTCTTTCCTCCTTAACTCTCATATTTTCTTCTGAATTTGCTATTTGTTGGATTTGATGCTTGTTGGGATTGATTATTCTTATGCTTTTTGTGAGAGATAAAGGGAGAGAGAGAAGAGTAAATCTCTATCATTGTTGTTGATCTAGTGTTAATGGATGTAGTGTTAATGCTTAGTGTTAAAGGATCTTAGTGTTAGATATGAATCATATGCACATGCTGGATTATAAAATATGCTATCGCTCTCATGGGAACGAATATTTGCGTGCCAACTAGTTAATCCTCATTGTCTCATTGAGGAAATGCCCACTACAATTTTGGCGCCGTTGCGGGGAGCTACCCCAATTTTTTAGTTTTCAGCATGTTTGGATTGATGTTAGCTTGCACTTAGGCATCTTGTTTTGGCATAATAGTGTTAAGATTGCATTTTAGGGTTAAATTGGGAGAGATCAATTTTAAGGTTTTCACAAAAGTACGCAAATTGAATCATTCACATTCTACATGCAAAAGCTAAAAACTTGATATAGAATCTTGAAGAATGTTCTAAGACCTTTCTTATCTATCAAAAATCGTCACAATCCAACAAGTAGGGAGAGACATTAGCTTGCTACAAGTATTTTGACTTAAATTGAGTTTTGGATTACAAAAGTGTGAAAAATACAGATCCTAAGTGGATCTAAACTCCAAGATCATTGGCTTGAATGCTTGCACTCCCAAACTACATAAGCTAGGAATTGGCAACACATTCTATGCTACCTAGAATGCAAAGAACTTGATCAAAAAGCATTTATCACAAATGGAAACTTCCATAAACATCAAGTGCGACCCAAAATAGCATTATACAGTCCATAATACATCAGCCTATCACTTTTGGAAAGCACCTAAGATCATACACAATAGCTTGAAGACAATACACACAACAATGCTCTCAATGGAGGAAGAAACAATGACAATGATCTATTGATCTCAATGAAGCATACAAAAGGTTTCTCAACCTGTTCTCCACGACTTCCCTACTATTTATGGATGAGGAAGATGACTCTCTCTCCTCTCTCTAGAAGGTACTTGACCCTAGATATTCCCTATATAGGAAAAATAGCTAAAAATGGCTTATATGACCGAAATACATCAAAATGGTCTCATTTTGAAGGGTATGAAGTTTGACACTTCATCATACTGAAAAAATACAGTAAATAAAAACATTGTGGCCTGGTTCACAACGTGTGAAACTCCAGAACCAAAACTATTTACAATTTTAGCCAATTTAGGCCTCAAACTAGCTAGGAAATGTTGACAATTTTCACACTCCCTCTTCAACATTGGATGCTAGTTTCAACATAGTCTTTGAGCACATTCCAAGATTAGATCTATGCATTAAATATAGGTCCTTTCCAATGGTTTGGTGAAGATATCAGCCACACACTCCTTTGAAGAGACATGTTGAAGCTCCAACCTCTTTGGCAATGACTTGATCTCTCACAAAATGGTGAGCAATCTCAATGTGCTTGCTCCTTGCATGAAAAACAGGATTGCTTGCCAAGCTTTGGGCTGAAAGGTTATCACAAAGTATGATTGGAGTCTTCTCTGGTTCCAGCAAGTGAAGATCCAATAACATCCTCTTGATCCAAAGAATCTCCTTGGTGCATGTTGTTAATGCCTTGTACTCGGCTTCGGTGGAAGATAGAGAGATAGTTGGTTGCTTCTTTGATAGCCATGAGACCACTCCATCTCCAAGATAGATTGCAAAGGCACTTGTTGACTTCCTATCCATTTGATCACCTGCAAAATCTGAATCTGAAAATCCACAAAGGTTAGGTGTAGTACCTCCATACAAGATGCCAAAATCTCTAGATCCCGAGATGTATCTAAGTATCTCTTTCCTAGCTTCCAATGAGCCTCACTAGGATCTTGCATAAATTGACTTAGTTTACCAACCACAAAGCTTAGATCAGGTCTTGTGATGGTTAACCATATAAGAGATCCTATTAGCTTTCTATAGAGAGTAATGTCCTTGAAGGATCTTTCATTACTTCTTGTAGTTAGCTTTACATTTGATTCCATAGGAGTAGAAACAACTTTACAATCTTCCATATGAAACCTTTTTAGAATAGAGTTAACATACTTTTCTGGACATATGAATGTAGATTTAGAAGTCTAATAATCTCTATTCCTAAGATATAATGAAGTTTACCAAGATCTTGAATTTCAAACTCTCTTTGAGTGCCATCTTGATTTCATCTATATCTAGATTGGTTACCACCACTTAAGATAATGTCATCAACATAGATCAAAAGTAAAGTGATATCATTTTCATTCAATCTAAAGTAGAGAGAATGATCATACTCACTCATAACAAAGTTTTGAGAAAGTAAGAAGGAATTGAGCTTAGCATACCAACTCCTTGGTGCTTGCTTTAGCCCATACAAACTCTTATGGAGATAGCACACATGATTAGGCTCATCATGTGAAACATAGCCCTCGGGTTGCTCCATGTAAATATCTTCTTCAAGATCACCATTCAAGAAGGCATTAGTAACATCCCATTTGCCACATATCCCAATCATAAAGAGTTGCAAGAGAGATTAGGATTCGAATAGTTACCATCTTTGCCACGGGTGCAAAGGTCTCATCATAGTCAATACCATATTCTTGAGCATACCCCTTTGCCACCAACCTTGCCTTGTACTTGTTGATTGATCCATCTTGATTTGTCTTGATCTTGAAGATCCACTTACAACCATTGCCTTCTTGTCTTTGGAGCTTTTACCAACCTCCATGTGTTGCTTTTGATGAGTGCTTGATGCTCATGATCCATGGCTTGGATCCATTCCTTCTTTTGAATTGCTTCACCTACACAGTTGGTTCATCAAAAGAGGTAAGAAAAGCAAAGTTAGAGTTGTCCACCACTTGCTTTCCTTTTTTCATCATAGGTTAGCCTTGATGGCTTAGCCCCTTTGCTTTGAGTCTTCCTTGAAGTTTGCTTTGGAGTGGCATCTCCATCTTCATCCAAGACATCTTGCACATCATGATGATTAGTAGGCACATCAACATCAACATCAACAACATTGGAAACATTCTCTTCATGAAAGATGACATCCCTACTTATGACAACTTTCTTTGTAGAAGGAATGTACACTTTGTAAGCCTTGCTTACTTCACTATAGCCAACAACACACCCTTCTTTGATGAAGGATCTTCTTTAGTTCTATCATCAAGTGTGATATTGACAAAACATGTACATCCAAAGATCCTACAATGCTTGACACTCGGCCTTCTACCTAAAGAACCTCATGAGGCGTTTTACCATCAAGGAAGCACTTGTCCATCTATTACATAGATAGTTAGCACATGCTAAAGCTTCCCCCCAAAAAGACTTAGCAAGATTAGCATGTAGTCTCATTGCCTTGGCACATTCACAAAGGGTTCTATTCTTCCTCTCGGCCACTCCATTCAGTTGTGGAGTCCTAGGACTAGACATCTCCCTCTTAATCCCATGTGCTATACAAAAGTCTTTGAACCTATTTGAGGTGTATTCCCCTTCATTATCAGATCTTAAGCATTTGATCTTTGTATTGAATTGGTTTTCCATTTCATTCTTGAACTTGACAAATGCAGCAAACACTTCATCCTTACTTTTAAGAAGATAGATCCAAGTATACCTACTAAAGTCATCAATGAAGTTGCATACATCTTTGCCCCACCAATTGCTAGTTGTACTAGAGAATGAATATCAGAATGCACAAGTTGAAAAGCTTCTTTAGATCTAGAAGTAGATCTAGAATAAGCAAGTCTATGAGATTTGGACAAGGCACAATGTTCACAAACACTATTGTTTGCAACAAGACTTTTAGGGAGACCAAGAACAAGCTCTTTCTTTGCCATTACCTCCAAAGATTTGAAGTTGGGATGGCCCAACCTCTTGTGCCAAACTTCTTGGTTTGTCAATTGCTCCCTAGCCATACATCCTTCATGATTAGAGATCACACATGCATCAAGCTTGAAAAGTTTACCATGCCTCCTACCTTGAGCAATCAAGGATCCACATTTACTTATCAAACATGCATCTCCCAATGAACTCCACATCAGTCCTTTGTCAATCATTTGACTTACACTAAGCAAATTCTTAGTGATTGAAGGAATGTACAAAACATTTCAAGATTTGCTTTCCTATTTGTTGAAAGGGAAATAGGAATAGTGCCTATGCCTTTGATGTTCACATTGACCATCATTTGCAGGTAGATGATGTTTACCTTCTCCCTCATAAGACAATAAGGATGTAAAGTATTCCTTATGTCATTGTCATGTGAGATGAGGCTCCACTATCAATCCACCAAGGATCTTATCATCTATGTTGGCTAACAAACTTGAAGTCATAACAAGTGATTCACATTGTTATGTTCTTCCTCATCTATTGTAAGATTTCCTTGCCTCTCTCCCTTGCTCTCTTTTCTTCTTATAACATTCATTTGCAAAATGACCTTTATCCCAACAATAAAAGCACTTGAACTTTGACTTATTGTTCTTAGTAGAAGAGGAAGAGGAAGAGTGATCATCATGATCAAAGTTACCACCTTTGGACCATTTCCCTTTGCCTTTACCTTTGCCCTTGAATTTGCCTTTTGTGAAGAAAGCCTCTTCACCTCCACCTTGCAAGGATGCACCATCAAGCTTTGATTGCAACCTATGTTCTTCAGCCAATAAGATTTCTTGCAAGTCAACCACACTTGGGCAAGACTCTTTGAATGCAAAACTTTGCACAAGGTTAGCATGTTCATTTAGCAAACCATTCAACATAACTTGGACTATTTCACCATCTTTTATGTTCTCATCAATGCATGCTAAATCATCACTTAGGGACTTAACTCTCAAGATAAATGCATGAGCACTTTCACCTCTCTTTGCCTACTAGAAAATATTTGTCTCCTTAGGGTCAATACCTAGATGTGGACTTTGATTCAAAGAGCTTCTTTAAGGCATTCCATGCCTCACTTGCACTTTGACACTTTCCAACTTCCTTGAGAAGTTCATTTGTAACATTCATTTTAAGATATGAAGAGCCCTTTTGGCCTTCTTATCAAACCTTTGTTGCTCTTGAAGTGTGAGAGGTCTCTCTTCAATTTCTGCAACTATGTC